>JAVTVY010023769.1:0-98572 GCA_036873755.1 Hanleya hanleyi | reverse complement strand
TTCTCAAATTTGGTACACAGGTTCCCCTTAGGATGTAGTTGTGCAACATACCTTTTTCGGTCCGAATCGAAAATCCAATATGGCCACAAGGCGGTCATCTTTGATTTCCCCATGAAACCTTGTTATCGCGATTTCTCAGGAACTACTGTATGGATCTTTTTCAAATTTAGTAGGCGGCTTCCCCTTGAGGTCTAGTTGTACAAGATACCTTTTCTGGTCCGATTCGAAAATCCAATATGGCCACCAGGCAGCCTTCTTGGATTTCCCCATGAAACCTTGTTATCACGATTTCTCAGGAACTACAACATGGATCTTTCTCAAATTCGGTACACAGGTTCCACTTGGGGTCTAGTTGTGCAGGATACCTTTTCTGGTCCGATTTGAAAATCCAATATGGCCACCAGGCAGCCATCTTGCATTTCCGCATGAAATATTGTTATCGTCATTTCTCAGGAAGCACTGCCGGGATCTTTCTCAAATTTGGTACACAGGTTCCCCTTGGGGTCTAGTTGTGCAAGATGCCTTTTCTGGTCCGATTCGAAAATCAAATATGGCCACCAGGCAGCCATATTGGATTTCCCCATGAAACCTTGCTATCGCGATTTCTCAGGAACTGCTGCATGGATCTTTCTCAAATTTGGTACACCTTGCGGTCTAGTTGGTTCTAGTTGCGGTCTAATTTGGTTCCCCTTGCGGTCTAGTTGTGCAAGATACCTTTTAAGGTTCGATTCGAAATCCAACATCGCCACCAGGCAGCCATCTTGTTATCGTCATTTCTCAGAAAGTAGTGTGTGGATCTTTAATAAATTTGGTACACAGGTTCTCGAAATCCAATATGGCCACCAGGCAGCCATCTTGTTATCGTCATTTCTCAGGAAGAAGTGTATGGATCTTTATCAAATTTGGTACACAGGTTCTCCTTGGGGTCTAGTTGTGCACGATACCTTGTCTGGTCCGATTCGAAAATCCAGTATGACCACCAGGCAGCCATCTTGAATTTCCCCATGAAATTTTGTTATCGCCATTTCTCGTGAAGTACTGCATGGATCTTTCTCAAATTTGGTACACAGGTTCCCCTTAGGATCTAGTTGTGCAACATACCTTTTTCGGTCCGAATCAAAAATCCAATATGGCCACATGGCGGCCATCTTGGATTTCCCCATAAAACATTGTTATCGTCATTTCTCAGGAAATACATGCATGTATCTTTCTCAAATTTGGTACACGGGTTCTTCTAGGGGTCTAGTTGTGCAAGATACATTTTCTGGTCAGATTCGAAAATCCAATAGAGCCGCAAAGCAGCCATCTTGGATTTCTCCATGAAACATTGTTATCGCGATTTCTCAGGAACTACTTCACGGATCTTTCTCAAATTTGGTCCACAGGTTCCCCTTGGGGGTCTAACTGTGCAAGATACCTTTTAAGGATCGAATCGAAATCCAATATGGCCACCTTGGAAATAGCCATCTTGTTATCGTCATTTCTCAGGAAGTAGTGTATGGATCTTTATCAAATTTGGTACACAGGATACCTTTTCCTGTCCGATTTGAAAATCCAATATGGCCACTAGGCAGCCATCTTGGATTTTCGCATGAAATATTGTTATCGTCATTTCTCAGGAAGTACTGCCTGGATCTTTCTCAAATTTGGTACACATGTTCCCATTGGGGTCTAGTTGTGCAAGATGCCTTTTATGGTCTGATTCGAAAATCTAATATGGCCACCAGGCAGCCATATTGGATTTCCCCATGAAACCTTGCTATCGCGATTTCTCAGGAACTACTTCATGGATCTTTCTCAAATTTGGTACACAGGTTCCCCTTCGGGTCTAGTTGTGCAAGATACCTTTTAAGGTTCGATTCGAAATCCAATATGGCCACCAGTCAGCCATCTTGTCATCGTCAGTTCTCGGAAAGTAGTGTATGAATCTTTATCAAATTTGATACACAGGGTTCTCGAAATCCAATATGGCCACCAGTCAGCCATCTTGTTATCGTCATTTCTCAGGAAGTAGTGTATGGATCTTTATCAAATTTGGTACACAGTTTCTCCTTGGGGTCTAGTTGTGCACGATTCCTTTTCTGGTCCGATTCGAAAATCCAGTATGACCACCAGCAGCCATCTTGAATTTCCCCATGAAACTTTGTTATCGCCATTTCTCGGGAAGTACTGCATGGATCTTTCTCAAATTTGGTACACAGGTTCCCCTTGGGATCTAGTTGTGCAACATACCTTTTTCGGTCCGAATCGAAGATCCAATATGGCCACAAGGCGGCCATCTTGGATTTCCCCATGAAACCTTGTTATCGCGATTTCCCAGGAACTACGGCATGGATCTTTCTCAAATTTAGTACACGGCTTCCCCTTGAGGTTTAGTTGTGCAAGATACCTTTTCTGGTCCGATTCGAAAATCCAATATGGCCACCAGGCAGCCATCTTTGATTTTCCCATGAAACATTGTTATCGTCATTTTTCAGGAAATACATGCATGGATCTTTCTCAAATTTGGTACACTGGTTCTTCTTGTGGTCTAGTTGTGCAAGATACATTTTCTGGTCAGATTCGAAAATCCAATATAGCCGCAAGGCAGCCATCTTTGATTTCTCCATGAAACATTGTTATCGCGATTTCTCAGGAACTACTTCATGGATCTTTCTCAAATTTGGTCCACAGGTTCCTCTTGGGGTCTAGTTGTGCAAGATACCTTGCCTGGTCCGATTCGAAAATCCGTTATGGCCACCAGGCAGCCATCTTGGATTTCCCCTTGAAACTTTATTGTCATTTCTCAGGAAGTACTCCATGGATCTTTCTCAAATTTGATACACAAGTTCCCCTTGTGGTCCGGTTTTGCAAGATACCTTTTCTGGTCCGATTCCAAAATCCAATATGTCCTTCAGGCAGCTATCTTGGATTTCTCCATGAAACTTTGTTATTGCGATTTCTCAGGAACTACTTCATGGATCTTTCTCAAATTTGGTCCACAGGTTCCTCTTGGGGTCTAGTTGCGCAAGATACCTTTTCTGGTCCGATTCCAAAATCCAGCATGGCCACCAGGCAGCCATCTTGGATTTTCCCATGAAACTTTTTTATCGTGATTTCTCAGAAAGCACTGAATGGATCTTTCTCAAATTTGGTACACAGGTTCCCCTTGTGGTCCGGTTTTGCAAGATACCTTTTCTGGTCCGATTGCAAAATCCAATATGTCCTTCAGGCAGCTATCTTGGATTTCTCCATGAAACTTTGTTATTGCGATTTCTCAGGAACTACTGCATGGATCTTTGTCAAATTTGGTACACAGGTTTCCCTTGTCGTCTAGTTGTGCACGATACCTTTTCTGGTCCGATTCGAAAATCCAATATGGCCACCAGGCGTCCATCTTGGATTTCTCCATGCAACGTTGTTATCGTGATTCCTCAGGAAGTACTGCTGGGATCTTTCTCAAATTTGGTACATAAGTTCCCCCTTGGGGTCTAGTTGTGCAAAATACCGTTTTCGATCCAATTCAAAAATCCAATATGACCACCAGGCGCCCATCTTTGATTTCTCCATGAAACTTTGTTATCGTGATTTCTCAAGAAGTACTTCATGGATCTTTCTGAAATTTGGTACACATGTCCCACATGGAGCCTAGTTGTTCAAGATATCTTTTTTGGTCTGATTCGAAAATCCAAGTTACGCTTCAGATTAATACGGTATTCCCGAGTTGTGACGTTGCATCACAAGAGTCAGCGGATGAAATGGTGGGGCATATTCTATATATTGACTATAGAGAATATCCGTAACTTCACCTTCCATCCAAATAATTCGGAATTAAAATGTATTTCTTCGAGTTTTCTTTAGTCAATGCAGTTTGCAAGTGAACTGCCCCACCGTTTCGCCTGCCGGCTGGTCGGCTACATAAAGGGACGTCACTCTTGTGACACAATTTTACAACTCGACAACTGTAGACTACTGCATGTTTCGATCCAAGGAAGATAATCAGGATTCAGACACTTTCGAAGTTTCAAATTTACTGCGCGGACCGGATCCCTTCAGTATAAAGTATTGTACCATCTTACTATTTTCGAGCACGGTATCTTAAAAGAGATATCTCAAAATAGCCCAGTAAACAGAACAGAATTAGCATTCGTTCCTAATTATAAAATCTTAAGTACATGTATGTTTCATAGCTCATGCCAAGGTGTCAAAGAGATTTGTCTTCGCTTCCAGTACCCAATGATGACACGTGCAAAATTAAAAAATAAAATAAAATACTACAAAACGAAGACGAAGGATCCTTTGTACATGTACATTCACTTTCAGACTAACTTTGCTCATTTCTCTTGTACTATAACAACCGACATAAGTACAGTTTCTAGAAATCTTGAAACTCCTGAAACTTAGAAAGATGATATCTTGGTGTTTTCCAGTGTCCCTTTTTCGATCTTTTTCGCTCAGATTCGAAATTATGTAAACAAAATTACAAATCAATCGCTTGTTCCTAGTAACAATGGACAAAATGATCCTCTTGTCATTAGCTTACAATTATCGGACAATGGTGGGCGCCAAGATCCTTCAGGATCTCTCGTTTGAAATTGTAGTTCCACGATTTTTTCGAAAGGTCAAGATAATATAAATGTAACATGGCTTGAGATAAAAATAACCTTGCTGTTACGTTTATGTTTGTGTCATTAGCACAGACAACAAAACTAATATAAGCCTACCGCAGTGGCGACAAGATGTCGAAATTTGTTTTGGCCTTCTTATATATTTTAGTACCATTTTTTCTAATATAATATGGTACCTTCTTGAAAAGCCCTATTAAATTGTATACAACCAAAAACCAAAACAGCGAAAAAGCCATTTGAGAGGACAATCGATTGAATATTGAAAGATTATAATCTATGCATGAAGAGCAGATTAAGTTAAGTTTCATAAAACATGTAGACAGAAAATCCATGCATGGACGTACAAGGCTAACAGCAAAATGAGTTTTCTAGGGTTCATAGAATCCTATAATAATTCAATCATCAAATACAATAACCTTTAATTTCGTGAAAAAAATTCAAATCGGTCGAGTAATAAATTTGATCCCCTCTAGAGTCATTGAATTAACCAAGAAATAATGGTTCATCTTCATGATTTCTGGCCACTTTGTCAACTTGCTGTTCTAATAAATTTTATCAGCCCCTGCCTTCGTGGTCAGATATTTTACTTCTTATCTCTCTAAAATAATTAGAATGAAAAATCAATCTGTCAGATTGGAATTAGTGACCAATCTATTCGATTGAATATTCCATCTATTAGATTGAAAATTTTAATCTAGTAGATTGAATTTTCTGTCTACAACAGATTCATTTAATCGTTCTCAATCTATTAGATTGAATATTTTCAATCCAATAAAAGATTGGTCACTAATTTCAGTCTGATAGATTGAATTTCAATCTAATTATTTTAGAGGGTATTGAATACTGCAAACGCCACACCGTCTTTGATGACAACTAACGTGAAGACGAAAACTTAAACGTGAAGACGAAAGACTATATATATCTATATGACAATCAGATTTCGTGCAAACACTTCCCCCGGCGAATAAACATAAACTTCCTGTCGGTGGACCATAAATTTCGACATATTGACATTTAAACGTTTATGAGCCCTTGTCATTTCTAAAACCACAGCAAAACCGACGACGTCACCATTTACTCATCAGCATATCTTACTTCGGATATATATATCCAATACTTTCTCAGTTCAGGATTTATATATCAGAACTTTGACGATGACAGTATGTATATATCTCGAACAACATATTTTGAGCTATTTATATTTCAGCAAGATACGTTACGTCGGATATATAAATACGAGATCGTTGATCGAGGATATATATATATATATTAAAAAATTTGTAACAATATCATAACTAGAGATATATATATCTCTAATATATACATATCTCTAATAGAAAGTGACAAACGGCGCCTCATACAAGGAATCATTAAGCGACCCCCCTGTTTGAAGAGGTAGGTATAATTTGTAAAGAATCGGCGACAATATTTGACCGCATGACTGTTTAACCCATAGAGGGAATGATCTTGCATAACCATATCATGTCGATCACTACACCAGTGTGTATACTACTATACAGCAGTATGTTTACATGGACGCTATTGGGAGGATATGTATCAGGGGATATATCTAGCATAACCCTGCTGTTTTCCCATTATATCTTCCTTGAACAAAATCTGCCTGTGTTTGACATCATCCCAAGTCATGGTTCGTCTTGTATATGTTGTACACCATAACGAATACCAACCACTTCGATCAGAAATATTCCTGAACATATGACCTCACCGAAAATGCCCATATTGGATAGAATTAAACACCAGGAAATGTGTCTTATGTATATTTCGTCTCCTGATCACTTTGAAGTCAGATGTTCATAGCTGCAAATGTTTTGACTTAAAAGAGAAGATAACAGGTGACTAATGTATACACTGAACGAAAGATCTATCTCCCCCGTATCCAAAAATGTAAGTAAATATTTTTTAGCGATTTTTTATCGTCGATCTATTCATATCGAAACGTCTAAAACTGGAGCCCGTGGACAGATTCTTAAGTGCCGACATTACAAGGGCTTGCGTCTAATTTAATCAATCAGAAGTGCCGAAAACATATTGTGCGCATCGCTGCGTGACGTCAGCCGGGCTCATACTCACTTTCGCCTTGTACGTTAAAGTATGAGAATCTCTTGGGACTGCAGGTTTATATTTTGTATACTGTTATAATTTGAGAGTGGTAGTGTGCCAATATGCCGCAGTGTGTGGCGTTTGGCTGTTCCAAAAAGAACTGGAAATCCAAACCTCCCAAAAACCGTGACATTTCACTGTTAAAACCAGATGTACTGAAACGATGGGTGCATAACGTCGATCGGCAGGATTTTACTCCAAACGCATTAGAGTAGAACTTTTGCACAGTGAGGCTGATGCAATAAATTGGAGTGAGTTTATTAGTCTCATTATAAATGTTCCTGACGATGGCATAAATATATGTTGAAATATTGAATCACAAGATGTCTTTTCTAAGTATATTCGGAGTTCCTTTCCTCCTATTTTATTAGTCTTTCAACACTATTTCAGTCATATCACGACGTTCGGTTCCTATTTCTGTCAAATTGTAATCATTCCAATGTAAGAAAGGCTTGGTTCGTTATATATCTCCATGCAATGTCATTATATGTTCGCCTTCCCCGCTAGAGAGCTGCGAGGCCCAGGTGACGTCACACGCTTAGACGGCCCGAGCCAAAATTGCGGCACGATTGAGAGACAACGATGCGCAGGTTAAACGCCGATTTAATCGAGTGGAATAAATCGCGAAAAAATATTTGCTTACATTTTTGGATACGGGGGAGATAGATCTTTCATTCAGTGTATACATTAGTCACATGTTTTGTTCTCCTTTAAGAGAGGCCGCCATGTTGTTTTCTCTCGGACGTCAAAGAGTTTGAACTGGGCCGCGAAGGTGGCATATTGCCCCAAAATGCCGGCCGTTCATTAGATGACATTTTAAACGAGCAGTTCCAGTAATAACTGTACAGCTCATGATACGGAGGTGGAGAGTATACAGACCTGCATTTTGGAGGTTGATGTCTCATGGATAATGATTCCGAAGTATAATTTTTATTCGGCCAGCGATCACCGTTTTTTGTAAGTCTTTTTTTAAATATTTGTCAAATCTGTATCAGTCTTCTCGACGAGACGGATGACACATCGCTTTTGAGAATTACTCAGTTCATCCTGGTTGAAAGAATTTTAAATGAAGTAATTTAAATCTTTTCAACCCCCCTCCCCTGACCCCTTAATATTTAACCTCCCAATAGCGCCCGTGTATATTATACATCTGTGCTGAGGGAGTGATTGACGTGAAATAGTTATGCTAAATAATTATCTGTAGGTTAAATAGGTTAAACTGTTTCGTGGTCAAACATTGTCGACGATTCTTTACAAATTATACCTACTTCAGCACAACCTCCCCACAGCGCATGCTCCATTTCGCAGGCTCCAATAACATCCCTGCCTCCAATAGCGGAAGTTGACCTTTACTACGTTGCTATGACGTATAGGGGAAACCAACCAACGCACGGTTCAGTTTGAATCCGACCAAACAACTCCTTTAGTGTTGCACATGAGCGAACTACTTTTCATATGCTCTGTCCAGATAAACAGGGAAAATTATCTCCAGATAATTCTTTTTAACGCTAGGTCAACGGAGGTATTATGCAGACTTGAAAAGTAATCAAAATTTTCGTTAAACATCTATTTTACTATATATGATGTCACTTCCGGCGATGTGCGCGAAGGCCCCGAATCCGGTCCAAAAATCTGACTGGTGGCTGGGGTGTTATTAGACCCCCAGCGAGGTGGTTGACTTCAGCAGACATGGCGGTGACATGCGATTGGTCAATTGATCTCGTCATTCTAGTCCCGCGACCTCGTGTATTGATTGGATCACGTGACGACAGCTGCCGCGTGGGGAACTTTAGGATAGGTCAGCTTTTTCTGAAGATGTACCAATTTGTTCTCCCTTGACCCTGATGATGATGAGCTTCCAGGTATGAACCTGATCATGACCCTGTTTCCCGAAGGCCCATTTTCTCACTTATGTTCTCCAAGCTGGCCTAAACATGGCGGCATTATAAACTGAAAAACTAAAGAAAAAAGCTATCATGTAGTCTCCGAATATAATTACCCCTGCAGCACATTGGGCAAATTGAAAAATGTGAAAGCATAGAGCATCGTACACAAGAAATGTTGATAAAATTGTGTTTTTCTTTTTATTGATAGGGGTGAAACGCGGACTATTCAGATGGAGGATACGATTTCGTCTGCGACCCAGAACGGTGATAGTGAATGCAATGTGTAAAGTGTGCAAGATATTTCGCCTGAAATTTCCATGGGGCCTGCGGACCTTCATTTTATGCCAAAAGAAATACTGTGCGGGAAGACGCTGACCAACACTAAAGAACCATTTTATCACAGACCATAATACTAAGTATCCGAATACAGAGTTCCGCTTTTTCTCAATGGAAAATACGTGTTCCGCAGATTTGTGTGTATAGATAACACCAAAGGAGAATGTAAATAAATAGGCCTACAATTATCTTACATTCATAAACATCTATTGCAATATCCCATATTTGAAATGTTGTAACGGAATAATGCCAAGCTGGCTCCTTGTTCCCACAGCCCATATTTACATTGAATTGAATTGTATTCTTTTATTCGCCAACCGAAAAATTGATAATAAATTATCACATGATGTAATGATATGTACACAGATGTCGATAAAGAAGAAGGATATGGTGATCGACAGGAGAAACCCCCAGGGGTTTTGTGCATGGTATCCCAGCATAATACGAAAGGCATATACATTTACAAAATACGTCAACTGATGTTTGTAAGATGTTGAGGAATGAAAAGTAATTATCAGAGAGTGCAGTGAATAAAATGCAACCACTGCTATATACTGTATGTGTTTAATTAAGAGTGTACATGGGTGAAGTGTTATCTGTTTGTAGATATTGTTTCGCAAGTGTTTTGAATAATAATATGGATGTACATTTTTGTAAATCAGAGGGTAAGTTGTTCCATTCTCTAGTGGCTTTGATTTTAGGTGTGTGAAATGAAAGATCAGTTCGGAAGAAGGTTCTACATGTATATAATTTGTATGAGGAACCCCTGGTAGGATAATTGTGTACGTCAGATAATTTGGTCAAGTAATTATGGAATGGTTTGGGCAACAATGAGCAATGATGGATGAGTTTCTGAGAGAATTGCAACATAACATAACGATTAAGTTCTAAGACCGGCAATATATTGAGGCTGGCAAATAAATGACTTGAGTGTTCGAATTTATTCGAAAGGGAAATAATTTGAATTGCTCTTTTCTTTTGCAAGAGAATTAGAGGTTTTAAGTGGCTAACATAAGTGTTGCCGCAAATGACATTACAATAAGATAGATAGGGATAAATGAGTGAGTAGTACAAGATATAAAGGGTTCCTTTATTTAGGCATTGCTTGACTGAATTAATCATACCAATGTTTCTCGATATTTTCTTGCAGAGTTCGTTGATATGATTTTTTCAATTTAATTTTTCATTCAAGTATACTCCGAGAAACTTGAAACAATCTACTCTTTCAATGCCATGCCCCATTACATGCAACTCCGGCGTAAATGGTACGTTTCTTTTACAGTTGGGTGAGATCAACATGAATTTTATCTTTTGATGTTTAATGACAATTTATTACACGAGAACCAGTTATGTAATAAAGTTAGTTCTTGGGACCTGATGTCAAAGAGGACTTTTGGATTAGCATTGGACAGAGTTACACCCGTGTTATCAGCGAATAGAATGATTTTCAAAATATCATTGATATAAATGAGGAATAGTATCGGTCCCAGGATGGAACCTTGAGGGACACCACATGTAATTTAATGCACATAGTGCATTACCTCGAGAATTAATAGTCTCAATAATAAACTTCACAATAACTTTTACTGGTTATATTCTTTCCTCACTTTTCTTCACAGGCCAATGCAAATCCTGGATTTCTTTTGAACTGAAAGATATTATTTCTGGATGACAGACATATTGTCCACCGTCATGGCATGTTATCTTCTAATCTCTTACAATCTTAAAATCTACACAGTTGATAAGAATATGTTGTACTGTGAGATCTTCGTGGCATGGAGTACACCTCAGAACTGGCTCTTTTCTTATTAAATGTTCGGTAGTTAATCGTGTATGGCTGATTCTACATCGCCTGATCTTGGTTATCATAAATGTAAGTTTGTTGGTTCTTTCTTGGAATGGTGGGCATATTTTATCATATTTACATCGGTTATCAATAATTGAAATGTTCATGTTATAAACATAGGGGAGAGATCATGAGAACAACCCGAAACTCACGGTCGCCTACGTGCTGTACACCAGTGTCGCCGACACCGGGGCAGGACAGCATTGTCCAAGACTTGATGTGAGAAGCTGGCATTGCTATCATAGTATGGTTAAATATTACTTGTGGCCCTTGGTCCGAGTTTCGCTTTTGGCCGTAATCCTATAGGAAGTTGGGAAATGAACGCTTAGCTGACGTAGGGCATCACGGACTGGTGATCTGTGTAGAAACCTGCATTCTATTACCATTTATCCTATTCTAATACGGTGGCCCGTAGGGGACATTCATGTTTTTACCTTTTAGGTGTTTTTCTCTGACTTTTTCGCGTTTTCCTTCGACTTTTCCGTGTTTTCTTTCGACTTTTTTGTGTTTTCTTCGACTTTTCAGGGTTCTTGTTCGAATTTTCTGTGTTTTCTTTCGAAAACATCGCGAAATGAAACAAATTGTGAAATACTTTCCACCGCGGTGAAATACTTTCCACCGCGGTGGGAAATATTTATCACCGCGGTGAAAAGTACTTTCCACCGCGGTGGGAAATACTTTCCACCGCGGTGAGAAATACTTTCCACCGTGGTGGAAAACATTTTTCACCGCGGTGGAAACTTTTACACCGCGGTGGAAACTTTTACACGGCGGTTAAAACTTTTACACCGCGGTGGAAACTTTTACACCGCGGTGGAAAGTACTTCTCACCGCGGTGAAAAGTGTTTCCCACCGCGGTGGAAAGTATTTCCCACCGCGGTGGAAAGTATTTCCCACCGCGGTGGAAAGTATTTCTCACCGCGGTGGAAAGTATTTCTCACCGCGGTGGAAAGTATTTCCCACCGCGGTGGAAAGTATTTCACCGCGGTGGAAAGTATTTCTCACCGCGGTGGAAAGTATTTCTCACCGCGGTGGAAGGTATTTCCCACCGCGGTGGAAAGTATTTCACCGTGGTGGAAAGTATTTCACAATTTTGTTTCATTTCGCGATGTTTTCGAAAGAAAACACAGAAAATTCGAACAAGAACTCTGAAAAGTCGAAGAAAAACACGAAAAAATCGAAGGAAAACACGAAAAAGTCAGAGCAAATCACCTAAAAGGTAAAAAACATGAATGTCCCCTACGGGCCACCGTAATTCTACAATGTGTCGTTTCTTACATTTGTCAGACACACGATATCTCTATCTAACTTCTCTCAAACAGATGCTTATAAGTGTGACTGACATACAGAATATCATAGAAATCAGCCGTGATTCTTGGGTTGGTTTTGAGCAGAATGTACTCGATCCGCAAATAGAATAGGGGATTTCCACAAAATCCCCAGTCCCAGAGCTGACATCATGATCTATACATAGAATAGGGAGTTTTCCAGCAAAAGCCCCTTGCTTACATTTTTGGATACGGGTGAGATAGATCTTTCATTCAGTGTATACATTAGTCACATGTTTTATTCTCCTTTAAGAGAGGCCCCCATGTTGTTTTCTCTCGGACGTCAAAGAGTTTGAACTGGGCCTTCGTTTAAATATACCGAGATCCCGCGAAGGTGGCATATTGCTCCAAAATGCCGGGCGTTCCTTAGGTGACATTTTAAACGAGCAGTTCCATGCCAGTAATAACTGCACAGCTCATGATATGGAGGTAGAGAGTATACAGACCTGCACTTTGCAGGTTGGTGTCTCATGGATAATGGTTCCGCAGTATAATTTTTATTCGGCCAGCGATCACTTTAGCTATACGTTTGTAATCCATATTTAATAAGGTAAGTTGCCGTTTTTTGTAAGTCATTTTTTAAATATTTGTCAAATCTGTATCAGTCTTCTCGACGAGACGAATGGCACCTCGCTTTTGAGAATTACTCAGTTCATCATGGTTGAAAGAATTTTAAATGAAGTAATTTAAATCTTTTCAACCCCCCTCCCCTGACCCCCCTCCCCTGACCCCTTAATATTTAACCTCCCAATAGCGCCCGTGTATAATATACATCTGTGCTGAGGGAGTGATTGACGTGAAATAGTTATGCTAAATAATTATCTGTAGGTTAAATAGGTTAAACTGTCTCGTGGTCAAACATTGTCGACGATTCTTTACAATTATACCTACTTCAGCAGACATGGCGGTCACATGCGATTGGTCAATTGATCTCGTCATTCTAGACCCGCGACCTCGTGTATCGATTGGATCAAGTGACGGCAGCTGCCGCGTGAGGAACTTTAGGATAGGTCAGCTTTTTCTGAAGATGTACCAATTTGCTCTCCCTTGACCCTGATGATGACCCTGTTTCCCGAAGGCCCATTTTCTCACTTATGTTCTCCAAGCTGGCCTAAACATGGCGGCATTATCAACTGAAAAACTAAAGAAAAAAAGCTATCATATAGTCTCCGAATATAATTACCCCTGCACCACATTGGGCAAATTGAAAGATGTGAAAGCATAGAGCATCGTACACAAGAAATGTTGATAGAATTGTGTTCTTTTTATTGATAGTGGTGAAACGCGGACTATTCAGATTTCGAATACGAATTCGACTGCGACCCAGAACGGTGATAGTGAATGCAATGTGTAAAGTGTGCAAGATATTTCGCCTGAAAGTTTCATGGGGCCTGCGGACCTTCACTTTATGCCAAAAGAAATACTGTGCGGGAAGACGCTGACCAACACTAAAGAACCATTTTATCACGGACCATAATACTAAGTATCCGGATACAGAGATCCGCTTTTTCTCAATGGAAACTACGTGTTCTGCAGATTTGTGTGTATAGATAACACCAAAGGAGAATGTAAATAAATAGGCCTACAATTATCTTACATTCATAAACATCTATTGCAATATCCCATATTTGAAATGTTGTAACGGAATAATGCCAAGCTGGCTCCTTGTTCCCACAGCCCATATTTACATTGAATTGAATTGTATTCTTTTATTCGCCAACCGAAAAATTGATAACAAATTATCACATGATGTAATGATATGTACACAGATGTCGATAAAGAAGAAGGATATGGTGATCGACAGGAGAAACCCCCACGGGTTTTGTGCATAGTATCCCAGCATAATACGAAAGGCATATACATTTACAAAATACGTCAATTGATGTTTGTAAGATGTTGGGGAATGAAAAGTAATTATCAGAAAGTGCGGTGAATAAAATGCAACCACTGCTATATACTGTATGTGTTTAATTAAGAGTGTACGTGGGTGCAGCGTTATCTGTTTGTAGATATTGTTTCGCAAGTGTTTTGAATAATAATATGGATGTACATTTTTGTTAATCAGAGGGTAACTTGTTCCATATCTAGTGGCTTTGATTTTAGGTGTGTCAAACGAAAGATCAGTTCGGAAGAAGGTTCTACATGTATATAATTTGTATGAGGAACCCCTGGTAGGATAATTGTGTACGTCAGATAATTTGGTGAAGTACTTATGGAATGGTTTGGGCAACAATGAGCAATGATGGATGAATTTCTGACAGAATTGCAACATAACATACCGATTCAGTTCCAAGACCGGCAATATTTTGAGGCTGGCAAATAAATGACTTGAGTGTTCGAATTTATTCGAAAGGGAAATAATTCGAATTGCTCTTTTTTTTTTGCAAGAGAATTAGAGGTTTTAAGTGGCTAACATAAGTGTTGCCCCAAATTACATTACAATAAGATGGATAGGGATAAATGAGTGAGTAGTACAGGATATAAAGGGTTCCTTTATTTAGACATTGCTTGACTGAATTAATCATACCAATGTTTCTCGACATTTTCTTGCAGAGTTCGTTGATATGATTTTTTCAATTTAATTTTTCATTCAGGTATACTCCGAGAAACTTGAAACAATCTACTCTTTCGATGCCATGCTCCAACTCCGGCGTAAATACTACGTTTCTTTTACAGTTGGGTGAGATCAACATGAACTTTGTCTTTTTGATGTTTAATGACAATTTATTACACGAGAACCAGTTATGTAATAAAGTTAGTTCCTGAGACCTGATGTCAAAGAGGACCTTTGGATTAGCATTGGACAGAGTTACACTCGTGTCATCAGCGAACAGAGTGATTTTCAAAATATCATTGATATAAATGAAGAATAGTATCGGTCCCAGGATGGAACCTTGAGGGACACCACATGTAATTTAATGCACATAGTGCATTACCTCGAGAATTAATAGTCTCAATAATAAACTTCACAAGAACTTTTACTGGCTATATTCTTTCCTCACTTTTTTTCACAGGCCAATGCAAATCCTGGATTTCTTTTGAACTGAAAGATATTATTTCTGGATGACAGACATATTGTCCACCGTCATGGCATGTTATCTTCTAATTACAAGCGTCCAGTCCGCCATCCATAATCCAGCCGTCGTCCATCAGAGAATATCTACGTCCACAACACAATGACCTATTCCATATTCCATATAACAGTATTAGCACCAAATTCAAAAAGACAATCATTGTATACATAAAAATGAGAGAAGCGGTCAACAGTTTTCAATGATGCCGACAAGACATCATGATGTTCCAAAAATATCAAATCCGTATCGCTGATCAGTATTCTTAATCCATAATATTCGTTGTAAGGTCGTCATCTAAAGAATGATGTATCTCAGTCACGCTTTGATTGTGACTGTTCATATGAGTACCATGAGGATCTTGAAGTACATGGGTTCATACGGCCCCTAGCCCCGGGTTAAGCGGAATTAGACACAAGTTACGAAACGTAGCGCCATAGATCTTGCACGCTACGTTCGTATTTTGCTAGCAGCATGCGATATGTATCGCCAAATTTGAGAAACTTTGAGTGGAGGCGCTTGGTGGAATAGCCCTGTTTTATAAGTTTCTGCAACAATGTTTTGTGACGTTGATTAAAATCATCACATTTAACACAGGATCTAGCAAATGCTACTAAGCGAGATATGTATACGCCATATGCAGGTCCCACTGGAATATTACTATCCAGAAAGGGATAGTTTACGATGTCGAAATTGTAATCATCTCTTTTGTCATAAAGTCGACGAGAAAGAATGCCCGCTTCATTTTTATAAATATAGAGATCTAAATAAGATGTGCCTGTAGGGCTATCTGTAGTTTCCTTCAAATCCAGTGAAGGTGGATATATATCCTTCACTGCGTCATTTATATAGCGATTATCCACAGCGAGAAGATCGTCTATATAGCGTTTGGTGAATGAGAAGGAACGGGCTTTGAATGGATCGGTTTTTGAAAGCGCCTGCATATAATCATATTCATAAGAGAACAGATACAGGTCAGCCAACAGGGGTGCACAATTAGTACCCATTGGAATACCTATATGCTGCTGATATATTGTGTTGCCAAACTTCACATAGATATTTTTAATGAGAAATTCAAGCAACTCTATAAACAAAGAAACATCCCATGAATGATATCTCTTGTATGTAGTCGAGCTAAAGAATGCTTTATGTCTTCCGACATTAATATATCTACGATCAGTTTTCTTGAACACAGATACTATTAATGAACTTATATGGTCAATAAGGTCCTGATGAGGGATTGTAGTATAGAGAGTCGAGAAATCCCATGTGGATACATGTCTGTACGGTATGTGACCTTTAGCCTCAAGTTCTTCCGTAAGACATTTTGAGTTTTTCAATATCCACATACATTCAACGCCAGAGTTCTTAGAAATAGTGGCGCAATACCTTTCCCAAAATGCTTTTACCTCCTCAAGGGCCCTCGTTAATAGGGTTGAAAGAAGGTTGGTGGTGCAGCTTCTAGAACCAGCTATGAATCTAGCTTTGTATGGTGATTTATGCATTTTGGGAGTCCAGTATATTTTTGGTATGTCGTTATGATTGGTTGGAAGACAAATACCTCTTTCCCTGAGAAACTTTTTGTGATTGTTAAATAAATCGTCCTGAGTAAATGCAGTTTGGGAGTAAGTAGACGTCTTTGATGAAGATATGTCTACACTCAATTCTTTAACCAGCACCTGGTAATAGTAATATGTACATATGAATATTATATTATTCGGGGCTTTGTCTGCTGGGACTATGACGAATTTACTCTGGAGATTTGCTAGAACTTCTTGCGAATTGAGGTTTCTCAGTACTTGTTTGCTTGGGGAAGAGTACTTCTGTCAATATGGCGGATTGTTTCAACGACCTTGCTCTTGGTTAGGTCCAGCCAATCAGCGAGTACTGTAGGTTCAACTTTTTCTCGCTTAGACCAATCAATAACGTACTGTTCTAATGCAGACAGGACTATCTTCTGGTCGGCCTTCAGATTTATTCTTCTTGGCTCTCTATATTTAGATCCTTTCATCAGGAGTAATTTCAGATCCTTATCACTCACCACATCAAGGTTCTGTTGACCCTGTTGAGCTCTGGTTCGTCATTCCGAGCGCTTCCCTATATCGTTAACCCAGAATATATTTTTAAACGATGATAACTGTTGTATTTTCCACCTGCGGTTGACAGGGAGAGAGAGAGAGAGAGAGGGAAAGAGAATTAAGGTTTAACGTCGTGTTCAGCAATATCTCAGGTATATAGTGACGATCAAACAAAATTCTAAGTATTCAAGTTAATAACTTAATAATCCAACACATTAAAACATACACACATTAAAACTTAAGCAACAAACCAATTTCTCTCAAATAACCTCAGATTCAGTCTTCTTCAACCGACTAAAAGATCTTGCTCGATGAAAAGAATCTCTTACAATCTTAAAATCTATACAGTCGATAAGAATATGTTGTACTTTGAGATCTTCGTGGCATGGAGTACACCTCAGGACTGGCTCTTTTCTTAGTAAATGTTCGTGAGTTAATCGTGTATGTCTGATTCTACATCGCCTGATCTTGGTTATCATAAATGTAAGTTTGTTGGTTCTTTCTTGGAATGGTGGGCATATTTTATCCATATTATCATATTTACATCGGTTATCAATAGTTGAAATGTTCATGTTATAAACATAGGGGAGAGATCATGAGAAAAACCCGAAACTCACGGTCGCCTACGTGTTGTACACCAGTGTCGCTGACACCGGGGCAAGACAGCATTGTCCAAGACTTGATGTGAGAAGCTGGCATTGCCATCATAATATGGTTAAATATTACTTGTGGCCCTTGGTCCGAGTTTCGCTTTTGGCCGTAATCCTAGGAAGTTTGAAAATGAACGCTTAGCTGACGTAGGGCATCACGGACTGGTGTTCTGTGTAGAAACTTCCATTACCATTTATCCTATTCTACAATGTGTCGTTTCTTACATTTGTCAGTGACACGATATCTCTATCTAACTTCTCTCAAACAGATGCTTATAAGTGTGACTGACATACAGAATATCATAGAAATCACCCGTGATTCTTGGGTTGTTTTTGAGTAGAATGTACTCGATCCGCAAATAGAATAGGGGATTTCCACAAAATCTCCAGTCCCAGAGCTGACATCATGATCTATTCATAGAATAGGGAGTTTCCCAGCAAAAGCCCCTTGAGGCTGCTAATAATTAATGCACAGTTATACGCCGGGGAATTTGCTGGAAATCCCCTGTTCTATGTATAGATGATGACATCATGGGTATTTATAGATCATTGTTCCACGCCGGCGGCTATAAGGCTCGGTTTTCGAGATCAGTATCTATTTTCTCGAAGTTCAGGCGAAGCCCTCTTACGCAGCATATTACGAATAATCTACACGACACGCTGTACAAATCCAAACAGTGGAAAAGTTAGAGTGCTGACCATTCCGAACATGCAACAATCAAGATCAGCGTTCGCCAGGAATCCACCCCCGACTGATGAGTGAAATTTTACCACAGATCCTGACGAACCGCCCATAGAAGTATTACCGATACAGGAAGCTGTGCGTACAATCTACCAACGTCATTGGCCTACTATTCGGCACTGTTTTCACCGCCATCGCTCAATATTGGACTTATACAATTTCCGGTTAGAGGAAAACACCCGTCTCCCTCACTACGCTTATACTATTTTTGAGGACCAAACTACAGCCTTCAAATTAAATCTCACCTTTGGGTATTTATTACGGCATAAGGAAACAGTCCAACTCCGGTACTTTTACCCCAGTAACAGCCCTTCACCATTACAGATCGACCGTCCCTGGACACGGCACTGGACCAACTAGAGACCTTGGATAGCTTGGAATGGGCCCGACAACAACGCCCCAACACCAAATGGCAGGTGGAGAATGTTACGTTTTACGTGACTAAAATGATCGACCACCCTATCTGCGCTGCCATCAACTTACTACCTTGGCTGAAAATCTGGAAAGGCATGTACGCCTTAGTGAGTGGGCGGAGCGGACTTTACACCGATTGGAAATGCCTATTTCGCTGCCTGGCTATCCATCTCAACAAACTTACACCCAGGAGTTGTGATCGAATTGCCAACCAGTATTGGGAAAAATATTTACGTGAACAGAACATGGAAAAACAGCACTTCCTTGGGGTCCCATTATCACAACTGGATGTGGTGGAAAGCTTGTTCCACGTTAATATTGTCGTGTACAGTCTAGCCCATCACGTGGATGACAACAACACCGATGCGTCACATCACAGCCCGCCTCGTGCGTCGTTCCGCGGGGAAGTACGACACAACCATGAAATTGAATTTGTACCAAACGGACACTGGCGGGCATTTCTCGTACATTACGGACATGAACAGGTATGCCCAGTCGTACAGTTGTAGTAAACGCCATCGCGTCTTCAAACGGTCTAATCACTTACACCGTCACGAAAAAACCTGCGACGAGACCGTCAAACGAAAATTGCCCGGCGGCGTGTTCCACAATACACCCACTATAATTGAAGAGAAGGCAGGTGAAGGTATTGACGTTCCCATGTCCTACCGTTATTTCCCACACCGAGCCCATGGAGAAGGTATCGGCCAAAACCCGATGGACCCAGCGTTACATTCCTTTGGGTTTGAGTATTCACACCAACGTGCCTGGGTGTGTGACCGCCCCGGTCTGTTTAGTCTCTACTGGTGACCCCCATGAACTCGCCTCGACTACCTACCGTGATGTATTAGCGGCTCTTGAGGCACGTATTCCAACATCGGATGGGGAGGACGATACAGACGACGAAGACGAAAGCGAGGATGAAGGATCCAAACCACCTAAACCCTACGCTCAGAAAATGAAACTGCGTTTACTGAAACATTTAAGTGGAATTATCCGTCCTCGGATTCAACTCGACCTGGACTTGATCAAAAATTCTTATGTCACTACCTCGCCAAACCCGGGAACATCAAAACCATCATTAAGAAAGCGAACAACTACATCGCTCAATCCACGACTTCACTCCGATTCTTAGACGTACGGAATTACCTGGCACCGAATTACAGCTATGACCAGTGGGTGAAAGCCTACGACTGTGCCCAGAGGAAAGGCTGCATTCCATACACCTACATGACCAGTTTCGATCGTCTAGATGAGACGCAAGAGGCCTTCTACAACGATCTCAAAGGAGAAGCATTATCTGACACCCTCTATGTCGAACTCCAACAGGTGTGGGTCCGTGAAGGTATGCAAACTCTCCGTCATTTCGTCGTATATTACAACAATAAGATTGTCGTCCCTTTTCTGGAAGCTACCGACAAAATGACCGCCTTCTACCGAGATATGTGTGTCGATCTGTTTAAAGACTGTGCAAGCATCCCCGGTCTAACCCTACGGTATCTGTTCCAGGATTTACCCAATTTCTTCGCCCTCATCGAACAGAAAGTCGCCGATATGTTTGAGTGTTTGAAAGGAAATATCGTGGGCAGTCCCAGTATTATATGTTATCGGTACCATGAGAAAGAGCTAACCCACATTCGAGGAGGAAAACTGTGTCAGTAAATAATCGAATTTGAAGCCAATGCCCTCTACCACGGAAAAACGAATTAGAGATCGGCGACTTCCCGTGAACGGATTCGCCATCATCAATACAATACCGATCGTGTTCCAGTTCCATGGCTGTTATTGGCACGGCCATGAGTGTTCGTTCGCTGGAGGGCGCTATAACGAGCGCCGTGGACTGACGCCAGCCGACTTACGTCAAGAAGTAGATCAGAGCCGTGACTACATCCGGGGTTTCGGGTACGCCTATGTACAACTGTGGGAATGTGAGTTTCACCCCATGCAACGCCGTCAACCCGCTTTATACACCTTTATACACGCTCATGGCCGGCTGCTGGATTACCGGACTATTGTCACCATGGTCGACATCCTACGCACTGTTCAGACGGGAGACCTCTACGGGTTCGTCGAATGACCACCCGAAGTTCGCCGAATGTCCGCCCATCTTCAAAAACACCGAGGGGAGAAGAGATGATATCGGGGTCCATATGCGCGCATGCGCTGAATAACGCAACTACCTAACACGACCTCGGCGTTTGTTGAACGGCAGTATGTGGGGCGAGAAAATCTTGCTGGGCACTCCTTTACTACGCTGGTATATAAGCCACGAACTTGAAATTACCAAAATCTATCAAGTCATAGAATTCATCCCCGAGGCTTTGTTTCGAGAAGTTTGCGGAAGACGTAACCACTGCCCGTCGCGAGGGCGACGCAGACAACAGTAAAACGATCATCGGAGAAACTATGAAGTTACTTGTCAACAGCGGATACGGAAAAACCGTAACCAACCAGGACCGCCACGTCACCGTGAAAATTTGTACCGCAAAACAAGCTCGCAAACGCCTGAATTCACCCCTATACCGACACATGGAGATGATTGACTTACGAAGTCACTCCAGTCAAAAAGACCATCACGTACAACCTGCCGCTACAAATCGGGTGTATGGTATACCATCTGGCCAAGCTGCGGATGATGGAATTCCTATACGATTTCATGGGCATGTATGTTATGTTATGTATCAACTAATCAGACTGGCAGTTGATGGAAATGGTCACCGATTCTGCATGCATGGCCGTTTCCAACCCGGACTGTGAGTCGCTAGTGAAATCGGAACTATGAGCCCAGTATGAATTACAAGCGTCTAGTCCGTCATTCATAATCCAGCCGTCGTCCATTAGAGAATATCCGCGTCCATAATCCAAAGACCTATTCCATTTCCATATAACAGTATTAGCACCAAATTCAAAAAGACAAAAGTATACATAAACATAGGCTTGTTTCCTGCAAGAAAGAAGTGGTCAACAATTTTCAATGATGCCGGCAAGACATCATGATGTTCCAAAATATCAAATCCGTATCGCTGATCAGTATTCTTAATCCATAATATTCGTTATAGAGTCGTCATCTAAAAATGATGTACCTCAGTCACGCTTTGATTGTGACCGTTCATATGAGTACCATGAGGATCTTGAAGTACATGGGCTCATACGGCCCCTAGCCCCGGGTTAAGCGGAATTAGACACATGTTACGAAACGTAGCCCCATAGATCTTGCACGCTACGTTCGTATTTTGCTATCAGCATGCGATATGTATCACCAAATTTGAGAAACTTTGAGTGGAGGCGCTTGGTAGAATAGCCCTGTTTTATAAGTTTCTGCAACAGTGTTTTGTGACGTTGATTAAAATCATCACATTTAACACAGGATCTAGCAAATGCTACTAAGCGAGATATTAATACGCCATATGCAGGTCCCACTGGAATATTACTATCCAGAAAGGGATAGTTTACGATGTCGAAATTGTAATCATCTCTTTTGTCATAAAGTCGACGAGAGAGAATGCCCGCTTCATTTTTATAGAGGTAGAGATCTAAATAAGATGTGCCTGTAGGGCTATCTGTAGTTTCCTTCAAATCCAGTGAAGGTGGATAAATTACAAGCGTCATGCAGAAGCGGAACGACATGAATGGCTGCCGAGAAAAGACAATTAAGACTATGATAAAAGGACCCCTGTCCTCTTCAAGTTAGAATGGAGCGGTGAGGCCATGATCGCCCTGTGTTCAAAAACATTCTATTGCGATGGTGGAGACAACAACAAATTCAGCTGTAAAGGAGTCAATCGTCGGATAACAACATCACCAAAGCCCTGTACCTCGATGCGCAAGGTGCTCTCCGATGGTGTGATCACAACGTATCTGGACATTTAGAGTGATAAATATGCTAACTATGGATGGACAGATATTCCACTGGACTTCTAATGTTATAATAAGGGGAACTAACTGATGTATACATATATTGTGTTCTAGACAACAACGTATCTGGATATTTAGCGTGATACCCCTATAAATGCTAAAATATAGATGGACTGACACTGCGGATATTCCGCTGGACTTCTAATGTAATATTAAGGGAAATCACTGTTTGTATATATATTGCGTTTCTCGTAATAAAATGTGTTTATTCCTACAACAATGTGATTTTGTGATTCTTTTTGAATACCGTAGTTAACCGTTTGTAAGAGCTAATTCGGTCGTATTGACCGATATCTCGCATTTATGGCCAGGTCGCTGGTGGCGAAAACTGCAACTAGGGGGAGATAACTCCGGGCTGTCACGTGACCCGGCAGTGGCTTTTCGTGCACCATTATTAATATCCGGTATTGTAAAAGGTTATCTTTGAGCATATTGACACCAGGGGGCGCCATCAGGTCACCATTATTGATACCCAAGAAGGGGATCTGCATGTCGGTTGACACCAGGGGGAGCCACCAGTCTTGTAACGTCACTTCCGGTTTCGGTCACGTGACCGTCACGTCACATCTTGGTCCACTGCCTGGTTGAAAGAATTTTAAATAAAGTAATTTTAAATATTTTCAAAACTTGTATGCTCCAAAAATTCAAATTTGAGTTACCCCCCCCTCCCCTTTACTATTTATCCTCCCAATAGCGTCCGTACATCTGTACTAGTGGAGTGATTGACGTGAAATGGTTATTCTAAATAATTATCCATATATTAAATAGGTTAAACTGTCTCGTGATCAAACATTGTTGACGAATCTTTACAAATTATACCTACTTCAGCAGACGTGGCGGTCTCATGCGATTAGTCGATTGATCTCGTCATTCTATTCCCGCAGCCTCGTGTGTCGATTGAGTCACGTGACGGCAGCTGTCGCGTGGGGAACTTTGGGATAGGTCAGTTTTTTCTGAAGATGTACTCATTTGCCCTCCCTTGACCCTGATGATGATGACGTCACTGAGCCAGAACCTGATTATGACCCTGTGTCTCAAAGGCCCATTTTCAAACACGGTGGTATTATGTACTGAAATACTAAAGAAAAAAGCTATCAAGTGGTCTCCGAATATACATACCCATGCAGCCCATTGGGCAAACTGAAAAATGTGAAGGCATAGAGCATTGTACACACAAGAAATGTTGCTAGAATTGTGTTTTTCCTTATTGATGGGGGTGAAAAGTGAAAATACCAAGCAATAAAGCTTGGCAAGTTGGAGAGACAGCAAGATGATAAACTATGCTGTAATATGTTAGAGTATATAATTAACATGTTGTGTCATCATTATCAAGCGTTGCTTCCAGTGAATGTCTAAATGATTGATGCTGAAATGTAATTAATCATGCAAAATAATGGAAACATTCAGCACATGATACCATGTATCTGGTTATCTCAAAATTGTGTGTGGCCTGGTATTGTACATTTATGTAATAGATCGATTATGATATGCGCGTTGTGTATTACCTCGAGAATTAATAGTCTCAATAATGAACTTCACAAGAACTTTTATTGGTTAGATTCTAAACTCAATTTTCTTCACAGGCCAGCGAAAATCATAGATTTCTTTCGAACTGGGAGATATATTTCCGGATGACAAGCATATTGTCCACCATCGTGGCGTGCTACCTTCGAATGGCTGGCTGACCGTTTGAGCTATGGTTCGTCATTCCGAACGCTTCCCTATAACCCAGAGTATATTTATAAACGATGATAACTGTTATATTTTCCATCTGCCATTGGGAGAGAGAGAGAAAGAGAGAGAGAGAGAGAGAGAGAGAGAGAGAGAGAGGGGGGAATTAAAGTTTAACGTCCAGTTTAGCAATATTTTAGCTATATAGCGACGATCAAACAAATTCTAAGTATTCAAGTTACTTACGAAACCGTAAACAGCATTGTGTAATTATATTGCTACGGCCCATTATCGAGGGGTTTCTCCGCTGAGAGGGAATCCCGGATGACGTCACGACCTCTGCGTAGGTGAAGGTCGGAGTTGTAATCAAGGTTGAAAGGACAGTCTGTAAATGTGTGCTGTCGAGAAGTAAATAAATGGCAGATTTGGGGAAGTACGAAGTACGGGACAGATGGCAGAGAATTCCTTTATCAATATTGTAATTTCCCGGACTGCACTGGACGGATTCCAAACGGTTTGTTGAGAAACTACGTGATAGTTGGGGCTGTTAGGGCATAAAAGGGACTGTTTGGTTCAGATTCTTCCAAAAGCACCAAATTTGGCCCATATGTCGCCCATACAATACCTTTTCGATTTTTGACGGGCGCCAAGGTAGTCGCCCCCTGGGGCCGCCATATTGACGAAATTCATTATGGCCGCCACCCGGGTTAGAGGCCAGTCAATAAAATGGCTAGAATCATGAATAATACAACTTTTTAGTGGTTATCGGAGTCGGGAAATCTGATTCTGATCTTATTTCAACGATTTGAGGTCAAGGTCACCCTAAAGGTCATTTTTGGGTCAAATTCGTCATTTTTAGTGGTTTTTAGTCGAGATATACAAACTAACTCATTTTATTGATTTTCGGGGTTGAGTAACCCGAATCTGGCCATATTTTGACAATTTGAGGCAATATTGCATGTGAGGTTCATGACAGATGTCCCCCGAAACAGAGGTCAACCGGAGGTCAATTATAGGAAACATCAAAAGGGCTAGAATCACAAATAATACCATAGGGCTTTGCGGCATCGGAGAATTAGATTCTGACCTTATTTTGACGATTTGAGGTCATGGTCACCTCATTTGAGAATTAAAGGTCAAAGATCAACAGTTGCTACTAAAAACAATCGAACGAAGATTATTCAGGAACAAATGTTACTAAAATACTTCGGAGATGACATCTGCTGACAAAATGCTATAACTATGCCGCTACGTGCATTTGAATGTTCAAAATACAAAACAAAGACCGCTTAAGCAACAGTATACCAATGATTACTTTTACTACCTATGCATTCTGGCTTGCGCTCTATGATGCCAGCAATAAATAATACTTGTCATCATCGCACAAGTTATTAACGCACCCGCCTTCGCATTTACCATGGGTCATGTATCGGAATCGGCACAGTTGCATTTGCACCTTCCCGTGCGTGCCTTGAGTCAGCCTCAGTGCATGAGAATGGCATATGCCATAGAAGTGTCGCTGAGAGTGGTCCATAGCGGTTGCCATGTACTGGTGCAATCTTTGTGCCAGCTCCACTCACTGAAGTCAGGGATTCCCTGCTGGAGTGAAGCGACTCCAGTAGAAACTCGCTTGCAGCAGCGCTCGCTTCACATGCTGCAAAAGCGCGGCTTGGGAGGTGGGATGTTTTCCAGCGATCTGGTTGCAGTAGTGAAGAGGTGATGCTTGGCCTCATTGACACCGGCTGCATCACATCCCTTGCTGTACATGAGTACGATGAAGCGTTCTATAAGCTCCATATGCAAGGACTCGAGAGTGTCAGGATCATGCGTGAGAGCAACTAGTGTGTCGGTGGGGTCCGATATACGCCCAGGCGGTCTTTTTGCCACATCCAAGAAACTGTGAAGTCGTCTTGCACCGCGTTAAGCTATGAAAGAGAGGTAGTGCCACGGACTTTGACGGACCAAGATCGGAACAGATGGTTTGGACTGGAATGCCGCAATACTTTTTCCTGAACCCCTAAAATCCCGAAGTATGAATATATCAGGGCCTTCTTAAAAGATGTTAACAAAAAGGAGCCGTTCTCATTCATCAGCACACAGATGTCCAAGACTGACATGAGCGGAAAGCTCCTTCTGTGTACCCGTTTTGAGTCCGTGTTCTTCAACAGGCGTTATGACCTCACAATACTTCAACCGTGCAACCATTCCGAGGCGGACACTAGGGTCCTCTTGCATCTAGCACATGCCACGGAGAAGGGTGATACAACAGCCTATGTTCGCACGATGGACAGCGATGTCCGGTCTTTGAAGACCCTCGGTCTATCGGAACTCTTGGTGGACTTCGGTACTGGAAAGAAATATTGTGACATTCAGTCCATACCGTTTGTTCCGATCTCGGTCCGTCAAATCCTTGGCACTACCCCTCTTCCACAGCCTTACTGGGTGCGACCCGACTTCACAGTTCCTTGATAGCGCAAGCCAGAAGGTATAGATATCAATAATCATTGGTATATTGTTGCTAAGGCGGTCTTTGTATTGTATTTCGAACATTTAAATACACATAGCGGCGTAGCGGCATAGTTATAGCATTTTGTCAGCAGATGTCATCTCCGGAGTATTTTAATATAATTTGTTCCTGAATACTCTTCGTTCGATTGTTCTTAGTGGTAACTGTTGATCTTTGACCTTTGACCCCAAAATGGGTTGACCTCAAATCTTCAAAATAGGATCAGAATCGGAGAATGCCACAAACCTCTATGGTATTGTGGTTCTTTTGGTGTTATACCTACAATTGACCTCTGGTTCGGATGACCTCTATCGCGACTCTCAAATGAAATATTGCCCCGAATCGCCAAAATTCGGGTTACTCAAACCTGGAAACCAATAGAATGAGGCAGTTTATATATCTTGCCCCCAAACCACTGATAATGGCGAATTTGTCCCCAAAATGCCCTTTAGGGTGACCTTAAAGGTTACCTTGACCTAAAATCGTTGAAATAAGATTGCAGTCAGATTCTCCGACCCCCAAAACCACTAAAAAGTGCTATTATTCACATTTCTAGCCCTTTTAGTTATTCAACTATAACCAGGATGGCGACCATATTGAATTTCGCCGAATATGGCGGCCCTAGGGGGCGCCCGTCTTGGCGCCCGTCAAAAATCGAAATAGTATGGTATGGGCGACATATGGGCCAAATTTGGTGCTTTTGGAAGAATGTGAACCAAAATATCCCTAACAGCCCCCTCTATGAGTAGTTGTTGTTGTTTGGACTGTGTCTGGAAAATTTTTGCGTTACGTGCTTCATTTGAGTGAGTATTCGAACATTGCCGTACCTACATAAGTAAACCATTGGCTTTGACCAGCAAATTAACTGTAAATATTTTCGATGAACGAA
This sequence comes from Hanleya hanleyi, assembly GCA_036873755.1. Taxonomy (NCBI): domain Eukaryota; kingdom Metazoa; phylum Mollusca; class Polyplacophora; order Lepidopleurida; family Hanleyidae; genus Hanleya; species Hanleya hanleyi. The sequence goes on along the minus strand of JAVTVY010023769.1, from coordinate 70,512 downwards.
GACATTTCGATGAACTCGGTGTGATTACTCTAAACTGTGTAAAAACTGCCATAATTCATGAACTCTTGGCATTGTGCATAAACAGTTAGACAGAAAACTGTGTAGGAATTTCCTACAGTGATTGAACAACAATACCAATACCACAATCGATGTATTTGTGCTTGCAGAAGTGAAATATAACATTTGTCTGAATTTGGTATGACGGTGGTATTCAACCATTACATGCTCCACCACCTTCACTGGATTTGAAGCAAACTGCAGATAGCCATACAGGCACATCTTATTTAGATCTCTATCTCTATAAAAATGAAGCGGGCATTCTCTCTCGTCGACTTTATGACAAAAGAGAGGATTACAATTTCGACATCGTAAACTATCCCTTTTTGGATAGTAATATTCCAGTGGGACCTGCATATGGCGTATACATATCTCGCTTAGTAGCATTTGCTAGATCCTGTGTTAAATGTGATGATTTTAAGCAACGTCACAAAACATTGTTGCAGAAACTTAAAAAACAGGGCTATTCCACCAAGCGCCTACATTCAAAGTTTCTCAAATTTGGCGATACATACCGCATGCTGATAGCAAAATACGAACGTAGCGTGCAAGATCTATGGCGCTACGTTTCGTAACTTGTGTCTAATTCCGCTTAACCCGGGCTAGGGGCCGTATGAACCCATGTACTTCAAGATCCTCATGGTACTCATATGAACAGTCACAATCAAAGCGTGACTGAGATACATCATTCTTTAGATGACGACTTTACAACGAATATTATGGATTGAGAATACTGATCAGCGATACGGATTTGATATTTTTGGAACATCATGATGTCTTGCCGACATCATTGAAAACTGTTGACCGCTTCTCTCTTGCAGGAAACAAGCTTATGTTTATGTATACTATGATTGTCTTTTTGAATTTGGTGCTAATACTGTTATATGGAATATGAAATAGGTCTTTGGGTTATGGAGGCGGATATTCTCTAATGGACGACGGCTGGATTATGAATGACGGACTAGACGCTTGTAATTTTCCTCTCAACTCGACACAATACGACAGGACTTGGAGCGTTTGCGAACAATGAGTGCCCCAAGAATTTCTATCACTACTGGATTAAGCCCTGAACCATTTTATGGATTGGTATAGGAAGATACCAATGACTGGCTTGATCAATTCAAAGCCTGGGTACACGCGAACTCTTGGACAGACTCGTCTCCCATAAGCCAAGCAATGCGTTTATTGCGGCGAGGAAATGCCACTCTGTGGTATGGAACATTATCTGAAGCCACGCGTAGTCACAATACCCTGCTGTATCAAGCGTTCACAGATCACTTCACTAAAGCCAGGCCACAGTGGCTGTGAAATAGAGCCATGCTCCCAACTGAGTTTTTGGAGGAATACATTCGTGATATCGGCACAAAATGCCTCCGTCTTCAGAAGACTGATAACAAACACATTACAACATTCATACGTGGCCTTACACCAGAGCTTAGGATGCATGTGCTCCAGCAAAAGCCACAGGCATGGAGAGAGTGTATACAGGCAGCCCGTTTGGTTAATGATTCTTTACCAATGTGTCAAACAAAGACCATGGTATCAGTTCACAGTCAACACAGTGGACGTCGTGGTCACGGAGCCCTAGTATGCCGTCGCCATTCACAGAATCGTCGCCCGTTTGATGGTGTCTGTTTCCAATGTAACCAGCCAGACCACATAAAACGCCAATGACTTCAGCTGCAACAGCAGGGAAACTATCTGTGCCTGGTGAGGCGGGGAAACTTACCAGGCAGACCAACACTGACTCCCAACAGAACATTAACCGTGGTCATTTGAACATGTCAACAGATTGTTCTTTGGACTCGGGAAAGTTGTGTCAAAGATAAATCTTTGCCTACTTTTTGTGATCATAACATATCTCCCACATATGTTTACATTGACCAAACTGTTAGTATTGCACATGACGGCAAAGTTTCCGTTACTACACTGCAATCCCCATTGTTGTGCAATTATATTCCAGTCAAACTTGGTACTTTGCCCACTCTTGCCACGATTGATACTGGTGCAGATATTTCTGTAGCTAATCTCGACATTGTGTCCAACTGTGTCTCATCAGGGTTGCATTTTCATGTCCGTAAAACAGACATTCCATACATCACTACTGCCAATGAACAAAAAGCAACTATTCATGGTGTTGTTGACCTAAATAAACATTGTACCAGAGAAGTTGCATGCAAAGTTCTATCTAGTTCATGGTTTGCACCAAAAGTTGATCCTAGGATTAGATTTTTTGAATAAGCATGAAGCTGTATGGATCACCTAACATGCATTCCACTGGCTTGTTGTCTGCCAAAACATTGACACGTGTGACACATGGTACTGTTCACTATGGTTGTTGTAATCTAACTGATCAGCCTGCAGCTGTTTCCAAAGGTACATCCATTGGGAAATTTGTTTGTCTTCTAGCCAAAGATGGTTTGTTCACTGTGAACTCCGCCTCCAAGCCAAATAACAATACTGATACGCCTGATCCAGAAAACCCAGAAGCGGTGAAGTCTTTCAGACCCTCTGAACATGTGTATTTTTGATCTGATGCCCTGAACTCCGAGCAAATTCGAAAAGTTAAAGAACTGGTCGATGAACATAAGGATGTGTTTGTTCCTCCCAATGATTGTCTTGGCTTCTGTGACCTCATTCACCATCGCATTGCGATAGGCCCCAGCCAAACGCCTATACGCCAACGAACGTATAAGCCGTGATCAAAACAGAAAGAAGTAATGGACGACATGGTCAAGGACATGCTTGACAATGGAATTATTGAAGAATCTGTAAGCCTCTGGGGAGCACCATGCCTGCTCGTAGCAAAGAAGACTGGCAATAGCTGCCGGTTCGTGGTGGACTATAGAAATTTGAATCAATGTACTGCAATGTGTGCTCACCCCATCCCTACTACAGAAGATGCATTGGAAAGCCTTGGATCAACTAATCCGGTATTCCTCTCCACGCTTGTCCTCCAAACTGGTTTCTACTAGGTGGTTCTCCACCCAGATTCTCGCCATTACACCGCCTGGAGATGTCATCTTGGTTTATTCCAGTTCCGACGCATACCCATGGGTCTGCAAAACAGCCCAGCGACATCTCAACGGGTTATGGAAGCCGTGTTATCTGGACTCTCCTGGAAATTTTGCCTCGTCTATCTTGACGATGTGATCATATTTAGTCGTACATTTGAGGACCATCAGTCTCACCTGTCCGCCGTTTTAAACCGTCTGCGCCAGGCTGGACTGAAACTTCGTCCAGAGAATGCTTCTTTGCTCAACAGGAAATCAGCTACATTGTCCACGTTGTTTCCACAGAAGGGAATTTCACCAGACCAAGCTAAAGTTGAAGCTGTCTCACAGTACCCAACTCCAACAAACCTGAAGGACTTGAGTGCATTTTTCGGATTATCGAGGTACTATCGCAAATTTATCCCGAACTATGCTGGCATTGCTACCCCTCTGTATGCACTCACCAAGAAATGGGTTCCCTACGTGTGGAGTGACATTTGCGAATCAGCCTTCCAATCGCTAAAAACTGACCTGACGCCGGCACCACTGCTGCCATATCCACAGCCAGATGCTCCCTACATCATGCATACCGACGCCAGTTCATTTGCAGTTGGTGCAGTCCTTTGTCAAATCCAAAACGGGACCGAGAGAGTGATTGCCTATGTTGGACGATCCCTTTCTTCAACAGAACGACGGTACGGTATAACAGGAAAAGAGTGTTTAGCTACGTCCGTTTCTCTCAGTTCAGAGCTGTGGTAGACCATGCTGCTTTGAAATGGCTGTTCAACTTGGTAGAACCGATTGGAAAGTTTGCCCGATGAATTGCTATCCTCCAGTCATATGCTTTTGACATACAATACCGACCCGGCAAGGTCCATGCCAATGCTGATGGCGTGAGTCGCCGACAATTTCCACCGTCCCCAGATGAGGACAATGACGATGCCTATCTGGACGTCTTACCTTTTAGGGGCATTGATGTGACAGCTCTAACTGAAACCGCTGTTATTGCCCCAGTTGATACAGGATGGAACCAACGAACAGCTGGTGTACTAAGACCTCCGTCAGAGACTTGTATAGGCAATGCTACTGAAGTAGCACAGACCACTACATCGTTGTGGTCAAAGGAGCAGTTGGCATGTGCACAAAGCGAGGATCCCCAACACCAGGACATTATCACATATTTGACTACTGGCGCCCTTCCTACTGAGCCTCAACGCAGACGAGATGTGCTCATTGTTCATCCAAACTACTTCATGTCAGAAGGCATCTTGTTCCACATCTGGATCAGACAAAATCATCGCAGGAAGGGAAGTAGAGTCCATGTTCAAGTTACTGTTCCCACCCAGCTGGTTTCTACTGTGTTACGCGCCACACACGATGCTCCATTGTCTGGAGGCCACATGGGAATCTCCCGTACGATTGAGAAGACTAGACTACGGTTCTTCTGGCCAAGTATGAATAGTGACATTACGCGATGGGTGCAGTCTTGTGAACTCTGCCTGCAAATGAAGCGCCCACATAAAATGACAAAAGCACCACTGACGCCAATGCCGGTCCCCAATACCCCTTTCGAGCGTGTCAGTACAGACATTTTGGGTCCTCTTCCCGTGTGTCAAGATACATCCAACCGCTATGTGCTGGTATTCATAGACTATCTAACGAAGTATATGGAGTTGATCCCAGTTCAGAATATCACAGCACCTACAGTTGCTGATGCATTTCTACGAGATATCATCTGCCGCCACGGAACCCCCACACATCTCCACTCAGACAGAGGAAGCAATTACCTCTCTAACGTTGTGAAGGAGACGTGCAAGTTGCTCAATGTGACGAAAACTTATACCACGAGCTATCACCCTCAATGCAATGGACAAAGTTAGCTGTTTTACCGGCCAAGATGAATTGGGGACTGAACCTTTGTGTTTTTCTTTTATGGATGGTTGTAGCCGATTTCATGGACGTGGAAGCTAGTGGGAATGAACTCGAAGATAAAGCCAAAGATGGTTTGTTCGCTGTGAACTCCAAGCCAAATGACAACACTGATACCACTGATCCAGAAAACCCAGAACCTGTGAAGTCTTTCAGACCCTCTGAACATGTGCACTTTGGGTCTGATGCCCTGAACTCCGAGCAAATTCAGAAAGTTAAAGAACTGGTTGATGAACATAAGGATGTGTTTGTTTCTCCCATTGATTGTCTTGGCTTCTGTGACCTCATTCAACACCGCATTGCGATAGACCCCAACCAAACGCCTATACGCCAACGAACCTATAAGCTAGGACCAAAACAGAAAGAAGTGCTGGAAGACATGGTCAAGGACATGCTTGACAAGGGGATTATTGAAGAGTCTGTAAGCCCCTGGGCAGCACCATGCCTGCTCGTAGCAAAGAAGACTGGCAATAGTTATCGGTTCGTGGTGGACTATAGAAAATTGAATGAATGTACTACACTGTGTGCTCACCCCATCCCTACTACAGAAGATGCATTGGAAAGCCTTGGATCAACTAATCCGGTATTCTTCTCCACGCTTGACCTCCAAAGTGGTTTATACCAGGTGGCTCTCCACCCAGACTCTCGCCATTACACCGCCTGGAGATGTCATCTTGGTTTATTCCAGTTCCGACGCCACCCATGGGTTTGAAAAACAGCCCAGCCAAATTCCAACGGGTTATGGAAGCCGTGTTATCTGGACTCTCCTGGAAATTTTGCCTCGTCTATCTTGACGATGTGATCATCTTTAGTCGCACATTTGAGGATCATTTGTCTCACCTGTCTGCCGTTTTCAACCGTCTGCGCCAGGCTGGACTGAAACTTCGTCCAGAGAAATGCTTCTTTGCCAAACAGGAAATACGCTACCTCGGACATGTTGTTAACCCAGAGGGAATTTCACCAGATCCAGCTAAAGTTGAAGCTGTCTCACAGTACCCAACTCCGACAAACCTGAAGGACTTGAGGGCATTTCTCGGATTATCGGGGTACTATCGTAAATTTATCCCGAACTATGCTGCCATTGCTACCCCTCTGTATGCGCTCACCAAGAAAGGTCTTCCCTACGAGTGGAGTGACATTTGCGAATCAGCCTTCCAATCGCTGTAGACTGCCCTGACGTCGGCACCACTGCCGGCATACCCGCAGCCAGATGCTCCCTACATCATGTATACCGACGCCAGTTCATTTGCGGTTGGTGCAGTCCTTTGTCAAATCCAAAACGGGACCGAGAGAGTGATTGCCTATGTTGGACGATCCCTTTCTTCAACAGAACGACGGTACGGTATAACAGGAAAAGAGTGTTTAGCTACGTCCGTTTCTCTCAGTTCAGAGCTGTGGTAGACCATGCTGCTTTGAAATGGCTGTTCAGCTTGGTAGAACCGATTGGAAAGTTTGCCCGATGGATTGCTATCCTCCAGTCATATGCTTTTGACATACAATACCGACCCGGCAAGGTCCATGCCAATGCTGATGGCGTGAGTCGCCGACAATTTCCACCGTCCCCAGATGAGGACAATGACGATGCCTATCTGGACGTCTTACCTTTTAGGGGCATTGATGTGACAGCTCTAACTGAAACCCCTGTTATTGCCCCAGTTGGTACAGGATGGAACCAACGAACAGCTGGTGTACTAAGACCTCCGTCAGAGACTTGTATAGGCAATGCTACTGAAGTAGCACAGACCACTACATCGTTGTGGTCAAAGGAGCAGTTGGCATGTGCACAAAGCGAGGATCCCCAATACCAGGACATTATCACATATTTGACTACTGGCGCCCTTCCTACTGAGCCTCAACGCAGACGAGATGTGCTCATTGTTCATCCAAACTACTTCATGTCAGAAGGCATCTTGTTCCACATCTGGATCAGACAAAATCATCGCAGGAAGGGAAGTAGAGTCCATGTTCAAGTTACTGTTCCCACCCAGCTGGTTTCTACTGTGTTACGCGCCACACACGATGCTCCATTGTCTGGAGGCCACATGGGAATCTCCCGTACGATTGAGAAGACTAGACTGCGGTTCTTCTGGACAAGTATGAACAGTGACATTACGCGATGGGTGCAGTCTTGTGAACTCTGCCTGCAAAGGAAGCGCCCACATAAAGTGACAAAAGCACCACTGACGCCAATGCCGGTCCCCAATACCCCTTTCGAGCGTGTCAGTACAGACATTTTGGGTCCTCTTCCCGTGTGTCAAGATACATCCAACCGCTATGTGCTGGTATTCATAGACTATCTAACGAAGTATATGGAGTTGATCCCAGTTCAGAATATCACAGCACCTACAGATGCTGATGCATTTCTACGAGATATCATCTGCCGCCACGGAACCCCCACACATCTCCACTCAGACAGAGGAAGCAATTACCTCTCTAACGTTGTGAAGGAGACGTGCAAGTTGCTCAATGTGACGAAAACTTATACCACGAGCTATCACCCTCAATGCAATGGACAAAGTTAGCTGTTTTACCGGCCAAGATGAATTGGGGACTGAACAATTGTGTTTTTCTTTTATGGATGGTTGTAGCCGATTTCATGGACGTGGAAGCTAGTGGGAATGAACTCGAAGATAAAGCCAAAGATGGTTTGTTCGCTGTGAACTCCAAGCCAAATGACAACACTGATACCACTGATCCAGAAAACCCAGAACCTGTGAAGTCTTTCAGACCCTCTGAACATGTGCACTTTGGGTCTGATGCCCTGAACTCCGAGCAAATTCAGAAAGTTAAAGAACTGGTTGATGAACATAAGGATGTGTTTGTTTCTCCCATTGATTGTCTTGGCTTCTGTGACCTCATTCAACACCGCATTGCGATAGACCCCAACCAAACGCCTATACGCCAACGAACCTATAAGCTAGGACCAAAACAGAAAGAAGTGCTGGAAGACATGGTCAAGGACATGCTTGACAAGGGGATTATTGAAGAGTCTGTAAGCCCCTGGGCAGCACCATGCCTGCTCGTAGCAAAGAAGACTGGCAATAGTTATCGGTTCGTGATGGACTATAGAAAATTGAATGAATGTACTACACTGTGTGCTCACCCCATCCCTACTACAGAAGATGCATTGGAAAGCCTTGGATCAACTAATCCGGTATTCTTCTCCACGCTTGACCTCCAAAGTGGTTTATACCAGGTGGCTCTCCACCCAGACACTCGCCATTACACCGCCTGGATATGTCATCTTGGTTTATTCCAGTTCCGACGCCTACCCATGGGTTTGAAAAACAGCCCAGCCACATTCCAACGGGTTATGGAAGCCGTGTTATCTGGACTCTCCTGGAAATTTTGCCTCGTCTATCTTGACGATGTGATCATCTTTAGTCGCACATTTGAGGATCATTTGTCTCACCTGTCTGCCGTTTTCAACCGTCTGCGCCAGGCTGGACTGAAACTTCGTCCAGAGAAATGCACCTTTGCCAAACAGGAAATACGCTACCTCGGACATGTTGTTAACCCAGAGGGAATTTCACCAGATCCAGCTAAAGTTGAAGCTGTCTCACAGTACCCAACTCCGACAAACCTGAAGGACTTGAGGGCATTTCTCGGATTATCGGGGTACTATCGTAAATTTATCCCGAACTATGCTGCCATTGCTACCCCTCTGTATGCGCTCACCAAGAAAGGGCTTCCCTACGAGTGGAGTGACATTTGCGAATCAGCCTTCCAATCGCTGTAGACTGCCCTGACGTCGGCACCACTGCCGGCATACCCGCAGCCAGATGCTCCCTACATCATGTATACCGACGCCAGCTCATTTGCGGTTGGTGCAGTCCTTTGTCAAATCCAAAACGGGACCGAGAGAGTGATTGCCTATGTTGGACGATCCCTTTCTTCAACAGAACGACGGTACGGTATAACAGGAAAAGAGTGTTTAGCTACGTCCGTTTCTCTCAGTTCAGAGCTGTGGTAGACCATGCTGCTTTGAAATGGCTGTTCAACTTGGTAGAACCGATTGGAAAGTTTGCCCGATGAATTGCTATCCTCCAGTCATATGCTTTTGACATACAATACCGACCCGGCAAGGTCCATGCCAATGCTGATGGCGTGAGTCGCCGACAATTTCCACCGTCCCCAGATGAGGACAATGACGATGCCTATCTGGACGTCTTACCTTTTAGGGGCATTGATGTGACAGCTCTAACTGAAACCGCTGTTATTGCCCCAGTTGATACAGGATGGAACCAACGAACAGCTGGTGTACTAAGACCTCCGTCAGAGACTTGTATAGGCAATGCTACTGAAGTAGCACAGACCACTACATCGTTGTGGTCAAAGGAGCAGTTGGCATGTGCACAAAGCGAGGATCCCCAATACCAGGACATTATCACATATTTGACTACTGGCGCCCTTCCTACTGAGCCTCAACGCAGACGAGATGTGCTCATTGTTCTTCCAAACTACTTCATGTGAGAAGGCATCTTGTTCCACATCTGGATCAGACAAAATCATCGCAGGAAGGGAAGTAGAGTCCATGTTCAAGTTACTGTTCCCACCCAGCTGGTTTCTACTGTGTTACGCGCCACACACGATGCTCCATTGTCTGGGGGCCACATGGGAATCTCCCGTACGATTGAGAAGACTAGACTGCGGTTCTTCTGGCCAAGTATGAACAGTGACATTACGCGATGGATGCAGTCTTGTGAACTCTGCCTGCAAAGGAAGCGCCCACATAAAATGACAAAAGCACCACTGACGCCAATGCCGGTCCCCAATACCCATTTCGAGCGTGTCAGTACAGACATATTGGGTCCTCTTCCCGTGTGTCAAGATACATCCAACCGATATGTGCTGATATTCATAGACTATCTAACGAAGTATATGAAGTTGATCCCAGTTCAGAATATCACAGCACCTACAGTTGCTAATGCATTTCTACGAGATATCATCTGCCGCCACGGAACCCCCGCACATCTCCACTCAGATAGAGGAAGCAATTACCTCTCTAACGTTGTGAAGGAGACGTGCAAGTTGCTCAATGTGACGAAAACTTATACCACGAGCTATCACCCTCAATACAATGGACAAAGTTAGCTGGTTTACCGGCCAAGATGAATTGGGGACTGAACCTTTGTGTTTTTCTTTTATGGATGGTTGTAGCCGATTTCATGGACGTGGAAGCTAGTGGGAATGAACTCGAAGATAAAGCCAAAGATGGTTTGTTCGCTGTGAACTCCAAGCCAAATGACAACACTGATACCACTGATCCAGAAAACCCAGAACCTGTGAAGTCTTTCAGACCCTCTGAACATGTGCACTTTGGGTCTGATGCCCTGAACTCCGAGCAAATTCAGAAAGTTAAAGAACTGGTTGATGAACATAAAGATGTGTTTGTTTTTCCCATTGATTGTCTTGGCTTCTGTGACCTCATTCAACACCGCATTGCGATAGACCCCAACCAAACGCCTATACGCCAACGAACCTATAAGCTAGGACCAAAACAGAAAGAAGTGCTGGAAGACATGGTCAAGGACATGCTTGACAAGGGGATTATTGAAGAGTCAGTAAGCCCCTGGGCAGCACCATGCCTGCTCGTAGCAAAGAAGACTGGCAATAGTTATCGGTTCGTGGTGGACTATAGAAAATTGAATGAATGTACTACACTGTGTGCTCACCCCATCCCTACTACAGAAGATGCATTGGAAAGCCTTGGATCAATTAATCCGGTATTCTTCTCCACGCTTGACCTCCAAAGTGGTTTATACCAGGTGGCTCTCCACCCAGACTCTCGCCATTACACCGCCTGGAGATGTCATCTTGGTTTATTCCAGTTCCGACGTCTACCCATGGGTTTGAAAAACGGCCCAGCCACATTCCAACGGGTTATGGAAGCCGTGTTATCTGGACTCTCCTGGAAATTTTGCCTCGTCTATCTTGACGATGTGATCATCTTTAGTCGCACATTTGAAGATCATTTGTCTCACCTGTCTGCCGTTTTCAACCGTCTGCGCCAGGCTGGACTGAAACTTCGTCCAGAGAAATGCTTCTTTGCCAAACAGGAAATACGCTACCTCGGACATGTTGTTAACCCAGAGGGAATTTCACCAGATCCAGCTAAAGTTGAAGCAGTCTCACAGTACCCAACTCCGACAAACCTGAAGGACTTGAGGGCATTTCTCGGATTATCGGGGTACTATCGTAAATTTATCCCGAACTATGCTGGCATTGCTACCCCTCTGTATGCGCTCACCAAGAAAGGGCTTCCCTACGAGTGGAGTGACATTTGCGAATCAGCCTTCCAATCGCTGTAGACTGCCCTGACGTCGGCACCACTGCCGGCATACCCGCAGCCAGATGCTGCCTACATCATGTATACCGACGCCAGTTCATTTGCGGTTGGTGCAGTCCTTTGTCCTTTGTCAGATGATGCCTATCTGGACGTCTTACCTTTTAGGGGCATTGATGTGACAGCTCTAACTGAAACCCCTGTTATTGCCCCAGTTGGTACAGGATGGAACCAACGAACAGCTGGTGTACTAAGACCTCCGTCAGAGACTTGTATAGGCAATGCTACTGAAGTAGCACAGACCACTACATCGTTGTGGTCAAAGGAGCAGTTGGCATGTGCACAAAGCGAGGATCCCCAATACCAGGACATTATCACATATTTGACTACTGGCGCCCTTCCTACTGAGCCTCAACGCAGACGAGATGTGCTCATTGTTCATCCAAACTACTTCATGTCAGAAGGCATCTTGTTCCACATCTAGATCAGACAAAATCATCGCAGAAAGGGAAGTAGAGTCCATGTTCAAGTTACTGTTCCCACCCAGCTGGTTTCTACAATGTTACGCGCCACACACGATGCTCCATTGTCTGGAGGCCACATGGGAATCTCCCGTACGATTGAGAAGACTAGACTGCGGTTCTTCTGGCCAAGTATGAACAGTGACATTACGCGATGGGTGCAGTCTTGTGAACTCCGCCTGCAAAGGAAGCGCCCACAGAAAGTGAGCTCACTGTGATGTGCCCCCGAGTGATGTGACGATTGTTTATGTTAATTCATAGATCATATATTTCAAGTTCATATTATAGAATTGTTCATGTTACAGTATCAGTATAGTATAGTAATATAGGTTTTCCATCGACAAATCCGCAACCAACATTAAATGTAGTTCCCAGTTCGCGGATAGAGCGGCGTACGACGGCAACACGGCCTATGTGTCAGATATCACTCCGCCTCGCCATTCTCTCGCATCTTGAAAAAAACGATTCCCTCGCGATTGAAGATTCACGATCAAGAACGGATCGCGCATGGGTAAACGATTCAAAAACGATATCGCGAGAGAATGGTTTTTTCAAAAAAGGTTCAATCGTTTTTTCTCATTTTTTTTCTCGATATCCTCGCGACTGATTCACGAATGATCGTTTTTCAATCGAGAAAATTGAAGAAAAAGCGCGACTGAAGAAAAAACGAATAATGGAAACGATCCCTTATATTTATTGATCGGACAGCGAAGAGTGCTTCCTAGGCTAGAACTTATGCTTTTGGTGACCCCAAAATTCATACCAATTCAATTCCAACAAGAAAGGCAGCCTTACAGATGATCTCCAGAATGTTTTCCCACTTTCACTCCAATTACCCACGCTTATTCTCTCCTGGATAGGGCTTATATGCCCCCTTTACCTGATAAACTGCTGCCATGTAAAACAAATTCTGTTGACTCCCCATTTGTATTTCATATATTGCAAAAAAAAAATTATTTCATATATTGCAAAAAAAAACTATATAAATTCCATTTTATAAGGTCAATTAAAGAAACTGTATTAAATTACAAAGTCGAACGCCCGAAATATAGCAATAACTTTCATTAAAACAACCCAGGGAAATTAATTGTTGAATATTCATGCACAAATTACACACTCGAACGACAATGAAACACCGGAACAGAAACTGAATCACAAAAAAATCAATCAAATTTGGAGCTCAAGCCTCCACTTTATGCCTTTGAATGCTAATTGCCTAGACTTGTATATGTTTCCGTTTTGGGGCATTATGTAAATAAAGCTATATCATAGAAACTAACAGGCGTGTCCAATATTGTATCCGTACGAAAAATTAAAACATATCGCGTCTAAACAACGCATCGGCAGCTCATGCAGCTACACGCGTCTGGATAGATTAAATGCGCGGGGAGATAAAAAAGAAAATCTATATGTTTTGTGTTTTCAGTCACTCCACTTTCCGCGCCTGCATATAACTATCGAGCATGTGCTGCCATTGTGCGATGACAATGAACAATCTAGTGCCATTTATTTAGTCAATATCAGAGCGTATTGATTTCACTGTGAAAATGCCAGAGTAAATACTACAGATAGACGCAGCTCCCTCTCCATATTGGAGAACTGGTGATGTGTGCCTTTTCAACAATCATTGCGTCCCGTTCTTCGGTTTGACAGGCATTCTAACGTAAGGTTTCAATTGCAGATCTAGCTGATTAATCCCGTGAAAGCCTGTTATTAATGTCATAGCTGACCATGAACCCGTCATGGCTGTAAGAAAGACCGCACTTCCATGTATTCCAGAAAACGATTTTTGTTGTCAATACTTCCAACTGCAATTCTGTGACGAGAGGCAGCCCTTGATAATGAGGTTGATCCTGTTGGAATCCCATATAGCGTTTTCAGACCCTCTATCTGTACCTATGTGATAAAGCTGTTTCAATCCTTATGGGCTGCTGCGAACTTCATGAGTTCAAAAAACTGTAGGCTATACTCATCTGAACAGCTAGAAACGTTTCGATCAAGCCATGAACAGGCGATGTAGAATCGGTCATACACGATTAACTCACGAACACTTACTAAAAAAAGAGCCAGTCCCAAGGTGTATTCCATCCCACGAAGATCTCAAAGTGAAACATATTCTTATCGACTGTATAGATTTTAAGATTGTAAGAGATTCTTGTTATCGAGCAGCTGCTTTAGAAGATCTTTTTAGTCGGGTGAAAAAGACTGTATCTTAGGTTATATGAGAGAAATCGGTTTGTTGCAGAAGTTTTAATGTGTATATGTTTCACTGTGTTGGATTACTAAGTTATTGACTTGAATACTTAGAATTTTGTTTGATCGTCGCTATATAGATGAAATATTGCTGAACGCGACGTTAAACCTTAATTCTCTCTCTCTCTCTGTGACGAGATGGGACGGGATGTGTGTATTAGCATTTGAAGGTAGCTAAGTTTCATAGCTACTCGTCTCCCTCGTAACTATGCCGCAAGACTATTCTTTTCCGTGTGGGTAATAAACATACGATTATCGCGCTCTTAATTTCAGCTTTGCACCCAAGGCATGATTTGTGTTAAGAGAATGGTAAAAGAAGCTAAATCAGCCCAAGTCGATGCCGAAATCGTTATCTTTCAGTGAAAATTTTGAATTTACTTCAGCGCCATATATGGTATAATAGTGAGCCTGAAGTCGAAGTGAAAGTGAAAACTGTAATGCATATCAGCGTGAATAAAAATTTCCGCGGTATTTCCAACCAATGGTAGGCTCGTTAACATACCGACAGTCGCGTGTAAGTTCATGACTAATGAGTAGCGTGGTATTGGGTAATATAACAAGTGACGCTGACGCAATCACCAAGTGATCTGGTTAGTATAAGTTCAAGAACACGGAATATTCAAGATGCCGCCACTGGTCCGACAATCCTGCCTTCGGAGATAAGAGATTTGTGCAAAAACGAATATAACTTTATAACAAGCTCCAGAACCGGCACAGGAGCCCAACATTGTTCACAAATATTGAGGAAAAGGCCTGATTTTCTCTCTCAAATCCTCGTTAGGCAGATTTCTTGATCTATATTTGTTTAGGTGTAATTTTGTTTTTGAGACCACACTGAAAAAGCTGTACGATTGTCATAACACTTCATAACAATACATCTAATATCTTGATAGTTCTGGCAAAATAATTTATAAGACTTATCTCCCTTTAAAGACAGAACTCATTCGTAGCCTCCCGTAGATATTACTACACCAGTAACCTTGGAAGCATTTCCAAGCTCAATGCTGAAAAACTTGCCTTAAATGCGAGCAAATCATCGATAAGTATCGATGGAGATGACTTAATTCTTTCGAATCTATCAATTCAGTTAAATCAATATACCAATCTAATTAAAATTAAATCCTATCTGCTCCCCCATTTGGATATGTCGCTTGCAGGATCTAACCGGCTTGCAGGAACGCGAGTGTCAACTAATCCCGAGAGTTCTTCATAGTGCTTTGAATGGAACATAATGGTAGGTGATTTCTGGTTGGCGCAGCCGAATCACACGACAAGCTGTCGGGGAATCTTCTGATGTTGCCGTTCGCCCGCCAGGTCGGCACCATAATGCGGGGTAGAATTATGGACTGGTCCTTGGCGTTAACCTTGGGATAAAGCAGAGACCATGACCAAATCCCCCCTCCCCGACTGCAAGTAAAGTAGTTAAATGTAGTTAATATTCGACAGCTGGACGCTCTGAGAACCAAATTCAATTGAAATCAGTAAGATCCTACATAGCGCTTATACGATTGGAGAGCATTGATAGGATATTAATTTATTAAGATTGATCAATTTACGTGTGTCAATAATTCGTTGTTTTTGCCCAGGTAAAGTTTCGAGTTATGCTTTTGTAACTCTTAAAATAATAAATTACTTTTCGGTAATCCATCTCAAACAATCCTTTAAAATGCGTCAGAATGCGAGAAATTTAGTCTAAAATTTCAAAATATCAAGGGGGCATGCCCCAAAACTCCACCTTCGTTGCACGCACTGGTTATGTTGGGCCTTCTTTGAAAAGGTGGCGGCACCCCAGACATCCACTTCCTAATCCAACAATTATTTTCCAAACCCCAAAGAATATTTTTAAAAACTGATGATATCCGTGATCAAGTTTAGGCATCACGTCCAACATTCAATATTCAGCCGTCGTCCATAAAATTGGAGCGATATGCAAGAGGTGGGAAAAATTGACGACGTCTGGTGACTAAAAAGCAACCATATGACTCTACATGAAAGTATTCGTCGACACCTAACATCCAGTCCCGAGAATACGGTGGATTCTCGGACGTACGGTGGATTCTCGGACGTAACCTTAGTATCTCAGCCGCGCTTTTATTGCAGTTGTTCATGTGGAGACTATGAAGTATCCACACGGCCCCTAGCACCGGCTTAAGCGGAATTAGATACACCAGCTTGGCAGCTGTGATGACAGATCAGCTCAAACAACTCATCTGATGTTAATGGATGAGCATCATGGACGTCTGATGGAGTAAACGCCTTAACATGGGGTAACCTGGTAAATGCAAGAAACCTAGAAAAACTAACCTGTAATGTCCGACGTCGTACGGCTTAAATTTCTCACCGAAGCAATAAACCTTCACGTCAACCCCCAAAGAACCTCCAAGTCAACAATCGAAACATATTTTTCGTGCGACAGTTGGCATCAATTCGAATTATTGATACAATGAAAATGAAAACTTCGACCGTACGACACGGACGAACAAGTCGGCACCGTCATTAAGCTTATAGTGCCTGTCCCAGTGTAGTGTAGTGTAATAAATATTTTATTTGTCAGCTGATAATAAACAACATCAATATTTTCGTAGATGAATAACATTTTGAATAGCATTTTGGCGTCGGGCCTCACGGCTGTATGTTTTTCTGTCAATCGTTTGGGCCGCTTTTTTCTATTGGCGGTCACATAGTTTACATCATTTTTCAACAGATGACTTGAGAGGATTATTACATCATCGCTCTGAAATATTTGTATCTAATACCGCTCAAGCCGGTGTCATTCAAGATGTTCACGTGAACAGTTACAGTAAAAGCGTGGCTGCGATACAAATCATCAAACGGATCACTTTTGGTTCTTGTGATGTATTTAGAAATATGCAGTCAGTATATTTGTCTGAGGGGACATATAACTTCTTCTTAGTACGCGGGCATCGTTTTCAACCACTCTTCCAATGTTGCGTTTAATTTCGTACATATTTCATACCAAAAAGTTATAGTACATCCACACACGTCAATAATACAATAGATGGTGGCGTTCATGTGTATTCGAGAAGGGTCAATAAATTTCGCGGACCGATTTTGTGAAGATTGTTAAAGTGTAATGCCTATAAGAGCCTATTAATGACTATAAGAGCTTGACATCACTGTTTTAAGATGCATTACCATTCACAATCTTCATAAATCAGTTCTCCGAGAAAAACGACATATTCCTAATATTTCTTAGCGCACACGAATTTATATCGGAAAATAATAATGATGATATTCGTTCAACAATAAATCCAACAATAAACTACAACGTGGTCTGTTGTATTGTTACTACACACGTGCCTATATGTCAGAATCATAAAGAGCAAGAACCAGACAACCATCGTAATATTAAGCAGATTCACAAATGTCTGACAGCGAGAGTTTATTGCCGGCTAATATCTGACCAGACATAACGGACATGCAAGGTGGCATCCACTTCCCTCTGGATAATGATGGATACACCCTCAGGGTCAAAGTTCGAGTGAAAATGTATGAATAATGCACGGCGAAGTAATTAACTACGGCAATCATCGGCAAAAGTGTTAAGCGTGCGAGGAAAGACACAATGATTGATTAACGAATGAACATGGGTTTTTTCTAGCCTCTTTCCTCATCTTGTTAATCAAAGAACATGTTTAATCAGTCTATCTTGGATAAGCCCTCAGAATGACGGAGTAGAAATGTCCTAAGTCGTGAGAATTGAGTTATTTTGCGACTCTTTCTTCGCTCATATTCGACGCTTACGAATGTGACTTTATTTTCGATCCATGTATATTTTGTTTCGCTCAACCCATTGCAGGGACAGTATATTCACGTGTCTACATAAAAGCTAAAATATATGCGCCGTTGTGATACAGAACTAAGAGAATTCAATAATCCTTGGTGTGTCTTCGAGAGTTGCCCTCTATATAAATCACTGTCATTGTATTTTTGTGACTTGTATTGGTGGAGAACGGAGTGCGCGGTCGGCGTCGGGCCTCACATATATCTGTTCTGAATAAGAACTTGAATTTTTTTAATACCCTCGTTTGGGTCGTTTCGTCCATCTAACGGTCACATATTTCATCATTTTTCATCAGATGGGTTGATAGGGCTATTACATCATTATATTTGCCTTAGGAGTCAATGTCTGTACGCCGGCATCTTTTCCCATCGCCGTTGTTATGTTGCGTTCAATTCGGGCGCATGCAGGGGTGAGTGAGTAGTACGGTTTAACGTCGTTTCATCCTTGTTTCATTCATCTCACGACTGTGCCTACATCGTTTCATGTAGTCATCGCCATTGCAGACTATCAAAATTTCGAAAATTGTTGTGAAATCTGAATGATGATCATCCTTGTGCGATATTTACGTTACGATTTTAAGTTAATCGATGTTATATTGCAAAGTAATCGGACCGAGTGAGGCAAAAAAAAATAAAGACGAGAAAACGGATCTGTGAAACGACAAAGCGAAATATGAATCGACCCAGCGAAGAAATGCAAACACAGAAAAGGGAAGAAATGGCAGGACATGTAACGACAGAAAGAAATGACGAAACCACACGTTAAGGACCACAGCGATGCGACGGGATGGCAAACCGAATTACAAGCGTCTTGTCCGTCGTTCATAATTCAGCCCTCGTTCAATAAAGAATATCCTCGTCCATAATCCAAAGACCTATTCCATATAACAGCATTAGCACCAAATTCAAAAAGACAATCATAGTATACATAAACATAGGCTAGTTTCCTACAAGAGAGAAGCGGTCAACAGTTTTCAATGATGCCGACAAAACATCATGATGTTCCAAAAATATCAAATCCGTATCGCTACTCAGTATTCTTAATCCATATGATATTCATTGTAAAGTCTTCATGAATGATGTATCTCGGTCACGTTTTGATTGTGACTGTTCACAGGAGCACCATGAGGATTTTGAAGTACATGGATTCATACGGCCCCTAATCCTGGGTTAAGCGGAATTAAGACACGAAACACAAAGCCACAGAAGCCATGACACATTTGAAACACCGGTACTGGTACTACAACGTAAATAAGCGTATCATAACCATAATATAGTACTTGAACGAAAAGACCACGAAACTGGAGTATAACTTCGCGTCTCGTCCGTAATCGTTCTCGTGGGTGAAATTCCATCTCCATATGAACTCATCTTGAGCTAAATGTAAATCAGATATAATATATGATACAATTTTTTTATAATTAACCCTGTCTATGTGCATAAATAATATTGTTCAATTCACAATTATCAGTAAAAACACGAGCTTTGCCGTCGTTTGAGCATTTCTTCGCTGTATGCCACACCTCAACATGCAAAGCGGCTGCCGAGAAGATAGCCCCTTGTCTTATTCGATTATAGCAGAGTGAAATTTATTCCCGGTTTGGAACACCTCCGAATCAATTAGATTTCCCGTTGGACCACTTACACATCTGCAGCTGAGTTTGGTTGTCCGAGGCAGGCTGTCTATTATATCCGTTATTTGCCTAACTATACGGTGTAGAAGGCACTTGCTTTGACAAAATGAAGAATGAGCGTAGAGCGGTCTGATTATATTCTGTAAAGTAAATAAATCCGTGACCTCGTCAGCTCAGTATTAATCATGGCGATTAAATCGTGTATTTATTGTACGATAACAAATAATTGAGAAAAAAAAATTCAAGCACGCTTGAGGGATATCGAAGGTAAGGTGTTGTAACACAGCTCCAATACTAAAGTTAAAAAAACTCTGGCGATATGTGCATCACCGATTTTTGGATAGATTGCATAGGTGATATGAATTATCACATATTCACCATTAAACAAATGAATATTTTACCTGTAGTTCGCTAGCTATATTAAAGTTGTAACAGTGTATTCTGATCAACACTGCCTCTGTCTCAATCAGTGACAATTTCCTCGTCTCAGTCCTTCTCACTTAAGAAAGAGGCACGATTGTCTCACGGTCGAGTCACGCTTATTTGTTATATACAATGAGATTGTATGTGCTGTGAAATGCATTAAATAATGCAATAATGTTGTAACACAGGTATTCATGCATGCCATCGGAAGCGGGTGACGGTCTTTCAGTATGCATTTTTGGTATATTCGATATATCGGAACTCCGCATCTCCAGATCAGTTCTGCTTCCTGTACCACTGTATACTGTCCGAAGGATGTGGTCGCTCTGATAACACATTTTAGGCCAAATATCTCGCTAGCGACCAAGGAAGAGATAATCAGGCGGGGTACACACCATAAATTACGTTGCACCGTATTTTACAATTACCGCTTTTTAACAGGCTTTGAACTGTAAAATGTTGCACCGTTTTTTTATCAACACTGTATACTGACAGGCATTCATCTGTAAATTTGGTTGCACATTGTTCCATTAACTGTATGACCAGATTGACCATTACAACACATATAAGGGAAGTGGGAAGAGGTGCCGACATACTGACAGAGCCACATGACTTCACAGTATAGTCTTCTGGTTAACCTATTCTGAAGCACATACCAAGAATCAAACGATTCGTGATATGTGTTGTACCTCAGGTACGCTTTTATTGTACCTGTTCATGTGGCAACTTGAATGACATGACCACACGGCCCATAGAAGATATTAGATACAAATCTAGAGAGCTATGATGGAAATGCTCTGACAACTCGTATATTGGTAACTGGTGAGCTGTGTCGCTGTGACAACTGGTACACTGGGGACTGGTGAGCTGTATCGTCGTCAGATGAAAATGACGGCATTTAACACAAAAGACTAGACTGTATGCCCGATGTCGACCCAACATCAACTTCCCACAATGCCAACATATATCAAAGACCTTTAGAGGAGGCGGGCCTCGGGAACGAAACGTCCACCAGCAGAATCTCGCCATATACAGGTAAAAATTACAACACATATGAGGGAATTGGGAAGAGGTGCCGACATACTGACAGAGCCACATGATTCACAGTATAGTCTTTCGGTTAACCGATTCTAAAGCACATACGATTCGTGATATATGTTGTATCTTAGGTACACTGTTATAAATTACCGTTATTTCACAGTAAATGTATGTTGGAGTTTACAGTACATTTAATCGTAAATACATTAATCTGTAAATTGAACTGTGATAGTTCAGTTGACATCAACTGGAATGGGTAAACTGCGCACAAACGTGACATAAAATTCCTGTTTTCTCTGAAAGGAGGTTGATATCTTTGCACACGAAACAACCAGTTCCAGGAAACATCCGACACATGCGTTGTGCGATACAACATTCATAGCATTATCAGAACACGCAGAGGGAAGGATGCGAGGACTAACTTCAATATTCGGTCTATAATGCGGTTTGATTTTGGGTTTATCTGACTTGGAGTTGTGCCCCACTTATCAATTGTATATTCGTGTAATAATTTCACAGATTACTTCGTGATTATTTACGAAACTTGTGGTGACCGCATGTGACGAAGAACTGAAATATGCGAACGAGCAATGGCCATTTCGGCCTTCCAGTGACCTACGTTTCATCGAAACCGATAATTGTAGACAACAGTGCCACGTAATTATACACATCAAAGGATTTTAAGAAAACGGTAATTGATAATTAAAGTGCAACCAAATTTACAGATGAATGCCTGTCAGTATACAGTGTTGATAAAAAAACGGTGCAACATTTTACAGTTCAAAGCCTGTTAAAAAGCGGTAATTGTAAAATACGGTGCAACGTAATTTCACAGTTGAACGTACTGGCACCTTTTCTGCCAGTACATTTAACTGTGAATTTACGGTGTGATTTATAACAGTGTACGCTTTTATTGTACCTGTTCATGTGGCAACGTGGATCACATGACCACACGGCCATTAGCACCGGCATAAGCGGTATTAGATACAAATCTAGAGAGCTATGATGGAAATGCTCTGACAGCTCATATCCATCTGCCAGTGTACTCAGGGAGTATGGTACAATAGTGAACAGTGGTAGAGGGAACTGTGGTGTGTTGAATTTGATGCCTATACCCACACTCTTTACTATGTACTTAATAAGACAGAACGTCTATTATGTAGCTGTTGTGTTATAATTTAACCGTTCATTGTCATTGAACACTTGACCTGTAGTCGCATTAGAAAGAAAATTGGCTGCATAATTGGAGGTTGGTCTATGGGTTAGACACTGGAAGTGTTAGATTCATGACCCCTAGCTCTCTTCTATAATTATTCCATTATACAAGACAGAAAGTCCCACAGTAATACTGCAGCTTAGATCATCGCCAAAGCAATTCGCTTTCCCACTGGACTGTTCAAGTATTCGTCTGAAGATGGTATCAAAGCTCAACCCCTTTATGTATTGCAATGATGATTATACATTATACACCTCCATTGTCTGCTAGTGACAGATATTTATAGAATGTACACAGCCAGAAAAAGGGTGATGGCCCATCACCATTGGCCCATCACCTTTTTATGGTGATGATGCCTGTTCATCACCCTTTAAAGGTAATGAAAAAAGGATGATGGCCAATGTCGTCACCCTTTTAGGGTAATGGCCCAGGTCATCACCCTTTTTGGGTGATAACCTAAAGATTTGCACTTCACCCTTTAGGATTTTTAAGGTGATAGCCATCACCCTTTTAAGGTGATGATGGAAAAGGGTAATGGCTCTAACTCATGACCTTTTTTGGGTGATGCTGTCATTACCATTTTAGGGTGATAAGTATCACCTTTTTTCTGGCTGTGTACATTATGATTTCCATAGATAGGCGTATTATCGACGTATATGTGTGTTTATTTACTACGCAAAACATTTATCACCGAGTGGGAATGATAAATTAACCTACCCAAATATGATGAATGTTTGATGGTCAATATATTATAGGTCAATGGAATTTCATATGCTCTATTATTTGATATATAGATGGTTACAACCCAATCACATCTGACCTCCGTGGCTACAGATGATCATGGGTAAATTCAAGATGGCGGTCATTAGGAGTCCTTAAACATCGACGTTTAGATGTTTTTTCGTCCATATATTCGAATTTCCGTGTTCACACATGACACAAATTCCTTTTGCTTGGAATAAAGTCTCCATACTGAATAGATCGGAAGGGCCGCTACAGGAGAAAATCTCTAAGATTCGGTCGAAAAATGCCTCACGATAGGAGCAGCCAATCGAATTGCTGCCAATATTCTGGTTCTGGCGTCACAAACAAAGCGTGACTGAGATACATAATACTCTAGATAACGACTTAACAACGTATATCATATGGATTAAGAATACTGATCAACGATACGGATTTGATATTTTTGGAACATCATGATGTCTTGAAAACTGTTGAACGCTTCTGTCTTGCAGGAAATTAGCCTAGTTTTATGTATACTATGATTTATCCTGTTAATTTGGTGCTAACGTTATTATATAATCTTTGGATTATGGACGTGGAAATTCTTTGATGGACGACTGCTGAATATTGAATGACGGACTAGACACTTGTATGTTTTACTGTTCTACCCCGCAAGTTGCGGACGTCGAACAGTCCAGATAAGGTTAATTTCCTAGCGTTAATGTTAATTCCCCAATATATGCATATCCTTATTTTATAGGGATACAATAATATACTCTCCATTAATTAGCAAGGTTATTCATTCGAACACATATCCTCAGAACAAAACTCAAAGCATAGTCCGAATATAGCATTGGAACGTGACTTCCTAACTCAATGGCATTAGCGCAGACTGATGTTCACGCGTCGGGCTGTTGGGATTCGCATGACAGATGAGAACAGCAGGGAAAGGGTAAACTTTTCAAAGTAGTGATCTTGACCAGCAGTGATAGAAACGCAGCTTTGGGGTCGAAACACGTAGTTTTAACACGATTAGCTTGACAAAAGTCACGGCGCACTAATCTAGCATGTGTCTTTCCGAGAGACTATCTAATGTTCTAGAAGATGGATTACTGACAATTCGTGATTTATGCTAAAGTTTGCCAACAGACCAATAGAAGTCACCCGTAACTAGCTCTCTCGCACATGATCACTATATATTGAGCCAGTAAAATAGCGGCGAGAATATAGGCATAAGCTTAATACAGTTCAAATTTATTCCACAGTTAATTAAGCCAGTTATAAAATAAATAGTCCTAATAGATCTACTATATTGTGAAAGTTATGCTGTGTTAGGTGGCATGAGGATTGTACTATTTCCTAAAAAAAGATCTTCTATCTTTGAAGAACAAGCGGCTCGGACATCTATACAAGTTAATAATTGTAAAATAAAACAACGAAATCAGCTACATTTCTTATGATATTTTTTTTACGTTTTGATAGGTAACTTGCAACGCATAAGGTTGAGTAACACAAGTCATGCCAAATTGGAATTGGAGTTTCTTCGACATAAGATTATAAATCGCGCAGATGGCATAAAGACGGCTATGTATCGCCTCTCATGTCGATAAGCCAGTCAGCGGGCCGGATTCCCTCTCGTTCCGCATCGAACCGACCTTGTCTTCCTAATTCTTTCAACGTCTATTATTCATGGCGCCATAGAGCAACTTTGACCCCCAAAAGACCGATCCATCAATACACGGGAGGACATGAACGGAAGAGAAGTTGCATTCTTGACGCAACAGGCTTAAGGTACCGGCGAATTGAAACAACTGATAGTCGCATTTGTTGTTGCGTAAATGGAAACTGCACTGCGAGTTGATGTTCTGAGATCACACACTCGCAGGGGCGTCGCTGGGGAGGGTCGTCAGGTGCGAACGACCAAAAGAAAAAAACAGAAGAAAAAACAAAGCAAAAAAAACAACAGAAAAAACAGAAAAAACGAAAACAAAACAAAAACAAAACAAAGATAGCAAAAGAGAAAAGAAAGAAATACAAAATGATTTGATAATGAAGCATCGGCAGCCTCGGTCTACCGTTTGCGACCTGCAAAACGGGTAATAAAGTGAATGTTGTATATGTAAGCTTTGCTGAACGCTATATTACATTCGTGATATTTCATTTCCGGAATATATATCAGTTTTATTTTTTTGTTAGTCATTATTTTACCATGGCAACGTTTTAATTTCCAGAATGATGAGTGATATCAGTTTCATTCCTCTAGTCAGTATTTCACCATGGCCACGAGATATAGTCCATGATACACAGTTTGATATTCTACACAGTATTATCGTGATATTTTCAGCAAAGGTTTAATGCTCACAGTCATGAAATGACATATGGATCGGAAAGTGATATGATGACGTTTAGGTTTAATCATTTTAACATGGTTAGCCTACGAGGTATATCGACCCAAAGCATTATTTTTGTGTTTTCAAGATGACAAAGAGAATAAAATATAATACTGATATTTGACAAATGATGTGTTAATTTAATTGCTGGAAGTCGCTCAGAATGCATCTCATGCCATCTAAGGTCCCAGAGCTGTATAATATAACCCTAAATCTGCAGACATTATGTTCAGATTTATTTCCGGGAAAGCGCTTAGAGTGCATCTCATGCCATCTAATTTTCCAGAGCTGTATAATATAACCCTAAATCTGCAGACATTATGTTCAGATTTACTTCCGGGGAAGCGCTTAGAACGCACCGGCGATCTAGACCCCGGAGCTTCCGAGGCCTAGGCGGCCCCTGGACCCTCGCCTAAAGTGCTATGATAGTCGACCCCCCCCCCAACCCCCGCCTACTTGCAAAGTCCTACCGATGCCCATGAATCGTACCCTAATAAAGCTCACAAACTGATCGATGTTGAAAGCTGAGCTTTATTGTCAGGTAAAGTTGGAAAATAGTTTAGGTTAAATTATTGAATTAAGCTCTAATGTGGATATATGCCATACGGACTCTAGTGTGTGTGAATTGTCCAGATTATTGCAATATGATAATTTCAATACAGCTGAATGACAGCCAACATTTCTATACCACGCGGAAATTACTAAGGCTACGTCCGAGAATCCACCGTATTCTCGAGTTTGAATGTTAGGTGCTCAGGGATGCTTTCCTGTAGAGTCATATGGTTGCTTTTTAGTCTCCAGACGTCGTCAATTTTTCCCACCTCTTGCATATATTACTCCAATTTATTACCAGTAGGATTCTGCTGGTGGACAAGGCCCGCCCTCTGTACATGTCAGTTGACAAATATATGTAGGTTTATTGTTTTGGCGGGAAATTTAAGCCGTACGGCCTCGGCATTACAGGTTAGTTTATCTGAGTATTCTTGCATTTACCAGGTTACCCCACGTTGAGGTGTTTATTCCATCAGACGTCCACGATACTCATCGAGTAACATCAGATGAGTTGTTGGAGCTGATCTGTCATCACAGCTCCCGAGCTATCGTATCTAATTCCACTTAAACCCGTGCTAGGTGCCGTGTGGATACTTCATAGTCTCCACATGAACAGCTGCAATAAAAGCGCGTCTGAGATACTAAGGCTACGTCCGAGAATCCACCGTATTCTCGAGTCTGAGTGTTAGGTGCCGAGGGATGCTTTCCTGTAGAGTCATATTGTTGCTTTTTAATCGCCAGACGTCGTCAATTTTCTCCACCTCTTGCATATTGCTCCAATTATACTCAGACAAAATTTCCGATAAATCAGTTACAATATTCTATAATTTTCTGTATACAGATGTGTTGGGATTGCCCTGATCCAATGTTGTGAACTGTTGTATCGTGTAAACTCACATTGGAGTTAATGCATGTACCTACTCTTTCGGAGATATTTATACTGTGAAATTATGCTCCTGATCGTCTAAATCTTCCATGGCTTTTGCGCAAGTTGCTTTCAGCTTCTAAACTCCACCCTGATTTGTTCAGTCACCATATTTCCCAAAATATCTACTGTCACATTCGACCCTATGACGAATTTCTCCACTGTCATGTTCACGAAGTCAGACATATTTACGACATACAACGCCCTCAGAATACATATATATTACCCAAACATATCTTATAGTTAATATTTAACTGTTTCCATGCCAAGAAAATTGGAAATATGTGATGATTTGGACCCGTCAAATATATGTGATATTTTTTCTGCAATAGCTGTCGGTCATCCCGAGAACTTTATTATGGCACGTGAGTGAAGTTTTAAATTTTATAACATGCGACGATACGTCCAAAAACTCGAAAATATCCTAGTTGATGATTAGTTAAGTATAATGACGCAGGAGTTCAATGATTAAAAGCCCAGACCCGAGTCTAAAATCGAGATACTAATTTCGTATGTTACTAGCAGTAATTGAGGAGTAGTCGGCATATATTCGATTTTATCTATAGTGCAATGAGTTTATTATGTCATTGTTTTTGCATGTAGCCTCCCTTTGATCCAATAAGTATTCACGTCCGCTTGCTGATTGCTAAACTCACCACAGGGTCAACACAAGATAGCGCACTGCTGTATAAAATCTTCATTCGGTTTTAGGGAGAGAGTTTTCGAATATTCCCGCTTTAAATTTGAATGTGTTAGAGCTGGATCACACATTAATGCAGTTATTATCGGAAACGCAAAATAAATCAGCCGATCCAATTTTACTATGGCTCGAGGTAGCAACTTCTCCATGATGTGAATTAATACAATTTATGACTTTGGCAAATTAAGTCAAAATTCGATTTGAAAGGTATAGTGCAGCCAATGCCTTCCTCACGTTAAATGAACGGGGGGCGGCTTGACGTCTAGGTCTAAGCATGATTCTTTCACTCACTTGCATTACTAATGGAAAAACTTAAATGTTGTTGTTGTTGCTGTTGTTTCATCATCCAGACATTGGCTCGACGTCATGCGGATCCAATACCATAGGCTAGTATCTTTGGGAGCTAGGCATGCGCACTGATGTTGGTCAGTGGCCGCGCCGTGAATAAACGGGCAATGAAAGAGTGTATTACCGAAATCGCCCGCTTTGTCGTCATGGCTACGTCAGTTGTTCCTGCTACAGCAAAATTACGAGTTCAACTTAAAGAGAGACAATAACAGAAATCAAAATGTGCTCCAGATCAAAGGCAATACCAATTATTCGATTCAGTGTAGCCAACGTTTCATGAAACTTTCAGTCAAATTTATAATATCGCCGCCTATAGTTGAGTATTTTGAGGGCATGTGTGGTGTTGCCAGTGAATCCTGAACGATTATTCGTCAGTGGGTGTCGCAGAAATCGGCAAGCTACGCCGGATGAACGTAAAGGCCTCTGGTTTATCTAACGCGGGGGGTGTGGAGGTTAAGAGCGTCCGGTGGCTACGAGTGTCCGGCTCCTATCTTGTAACCCAGCTAGGACACTTTTTTTCACATTGGGGACAACTGTCCGTCCTTAGTTGCAATAGAAAAGGATAGGAAAAAGGACACTAATCAGCAGGACATTTTTATCCATCACAGGGGCACACACAAGTAATTCTCTGCTCCTCCATCTTCGATATTGAATATGTACATTACCATCTATGAGTACAGAAACCCACTTTTCTGCGGCAGCAAATTTATGAAACTGCATTGCCAAGAAGAAACTCAAACCTCTTTAATAAATCATTACTTTTGGTACGTTATTATTTGACTGCTTGAGAGGTTGGGGACTTAAACGAGTGCTTAACTTCAGACAAGAATGACATTTATGTATCCAGTGTCAATTTCTGTTCCAATGAGTAATGCTTCTGCTATAGGGTTATATATTAAATAATTCATTGTCCCAGATACCTGTCACGGTCATAGATTCTCGGCGTTCTAGAAGACAGATGACGATCATACCGGGAGTTCGTTTTCTCGTCGCACGTTTTCCTCGTGTTTAGGGAGAACTCATTTATTATCTCATCCTTGGCACATACACCATTATACATGATCTCTGCGCGAGTGATCAATTCTCTAAAGGGATTCACCAAAAACCAAATGCTGAAATGGATGTGTCTGTATGCTAGAAATGTTCGGAATGTATGATCGATGGATGGAGTACTTTCAGCAACATGAAAAATTAACATTACCGCGGAAAAGGGTCCTCTCATATGTCATTCGCGTCATATAAAGAAAATATTCAACTGAAGAACTAGACACTCCACACGGACACTAGCGAGTAAGCCCGAATAACCGTAATTAGTCTTATTAACTCAGTGCAACAAAGATGTATATTTAGTCAATGAATCAATGCATAGTGGACCATAGACTATCCCAGAGAACTTGTGTGTGAAACGTTTCTCGGGAGATCCTATCAGCGTTGAAGAGTCACTGAGACTGGAGGAGGGATGTTTGTTTACGCAATCAAGCTATCTAGTATTATTCACGGAAGAAATCACATTTCATGTCTTGTAAAATAAAACTGTTATACTTCCCTTTCGGTGTTTTATTATGAATTTATTAAAAAAAAATATAGACTCTCACCCAGGGAGCCGCACAACAAAACTCCCACCCAGGCAGCTCCAGAAAAGATTAATTCGAACAAACAAACAAACACAAAATAATAACAGTTGTAAAAAGTTTTACAACAGCCCGCGCTATATATTAACACAGTGCCTTCGAAGACCCAAAAGTCCCGTATGACAAGTGTTATATTCAATACAGCGCCATCTATCTACACAAGAAAAATGGTGATCTAGGTCAACCCAACCGGGCTGATCAAGACCAAAAAAAACGCCACGAACAGCGAAAATCTAACGAATCAACTCAAAATTTCACCATGCACAGATGCCAAAAACGTTCACGGAAAATACTACACAAGAAATCTGGAATAATACCAGCTTTAACCCTGGGAAATACTCAAAATAATGGAGTCGAAACTGCAAGTGCAAATGCCTACATCCGGGCCCATATGCAAAGCGTAGCAGAATAGTCTGAAATACACATATATTTGTATTAAAAGAGATGGAATCCACAGTGGATTCCTCCTTCTATTCATCTGTCACTAAGGCTGGTTAAATTTTTTTTCCTGTTTAGCATCATTTTTTTTATATAAATCTGGGTAGGGAGGGCGGATTGTTTTTTTCTTTTTTTCTTTTTTTTAGTGGCTTGTGTGAATAAAACCATCAATAAACCTTGCCTGAATAGTTGAATTTCTGCTCTGAATAAAGTAGGTGGCATCCATCGTCCTGCTCTGCTGTTTGCCTTCATAATTGTAGATTTTCAAAACGTTGGTTGTCCACAAGTACGATAATAGATGTGGAAATTCTTTATGAATGAACTTGGCAGATAACGAATGGCATTTTCGCAACTTTGAAGCGCCCACGCTTCACAACTCGGCATGCTCGGTTATCTACAAAATGCGGACTTGGGCCTCGGAAACGGACATTTGAGTCGAAAACGGACTTTAGGCAAAAAAAAAATATAATTTTTTTGGGGGGGCGGACGAAATTTCGGGGGCGGGCGGTGATGCTAAACAGGAAAAAAAAATTAACCAGCCTAAGCCCCGCCGCCCGAACCATGATTTATTGTCGCGGTTTACCCCATGCTGCACTTTTTCAACCCATCCACTACCCTCGGGGACATGTTCTCACCCCCGGGGTACCAAGCCCCACCCTCGGGGGTACCAAGCCCCACCCTCTATATCCTAAACTAAGCCCTGTGCGACTCCCTATATATAGTCCTGGAGCTTTCACCAAGCTATAATTCGTATTCAACCCATCCACTACCCTCCGGAACATGTACCCTCCTATGCTGATAAACAGCTTGTATCTCTCCTTGTTGCCCCCGCTGATTCAATCTCGAAACCAGAGCTATCCGGTCCTGTCCTCCCTACTAGGCTCTGGGACGGCGCTCAGCAGTACGATCGGTCATTGGATAGCACACAAAACCCTAGAATTTAGAACATAACGAGAGCGTATCTGTGGAGATTAAGCCAACGTCCCGACGTCATGGATGTTACGAGCGCGTCTGAAAGATGACGTAGCCTACCAGAACTCTTTATGCATTCTTGCGAAACATTTTCTATTCTGACGTCATGACGTTATGACACTGGCCATTAAGATGACTCATGACTGACGTTTTATAAGGAATAAGATATGTTCCAATGGAACCGGAAGGGGCCACGTGAAAGAATTTTTCAATGTATTATGGGACCCACTTTCAGCGACCGTCGTCCCAGGGGTTCGTCGGAGCGGCCAATTTTCCAGCGGAGAGCGACCCCTGGTGGCGAGGTTGCCGCTGATTCACATCGCATATTTCGAGCCTCTTGGCCGCAAGGGGGCGCTCTGCGCAGGCCAACCACCAATGACCAATGAATATCACTCTTAAGGAAGAGTCTTGGTCCGCTTTGTTTATCACGGCAACCAACATCCGGGCATCCGCCACCTTTTCTCTCAGTGGGTGAGAGGTCTTTCGGCCAGTCACCATTAAATGTTTCCATCAAATGACGGCGCTAAGCTGCCAAGATTAGCCTCTCGTTAACAGTAATAAATTACCAAGCGTATATGACATCTAATGAGAGATAACTTTCTGGAAAAACGCGAGAAACTAGTGAAGTATTTGTTCACAATCAACTGTGAATACAAGCAATATGAGCTGTCTCCCTTTTCAAACGTTCATAAGTCGTTAACGGCAAAACTAACAATAAACGGACGGCAAAACAGCTCTAATTACGTTAATTTCTGAGTTAACAGTGAACAGATTTTTGGATAACTTCCACCATTGTTTAGTAAGGTTCGTCAACTGATTGCAAACATTTGTTCACTGATACCTTCAAATAATTAACAAATAAATCCCTGTAAATGTTGTTAAGGCTGGTTAAAATAAATTTCCTGTTTAGCATCATTTTTTTATATAAATCTGGGTAGGGAGGGCGGATTTTTTTTTTTTTTTTTTAGTGGCTTGTGTGAATAAAATCATCAATAAACCTTGCCTGAATAGTTGAATTTCTGCTCTGAATAAAGTAGGTGGCATCCATCGTCCTGCTCTGCTGTTTGCCTTCATAATTGTAGATTTTCAAAACGTTGGTTGTCCACAAGTACGATAATAGATGTGGAAATTCTTTATGAATGAACTTGGCAGATAACGAATGGCATTTTCGCAACTTTGAAGCGCCCACGCTTCACAACTCAGCATGCTCGGTTATCTACAAAATGCGGACTTGGGCCTCGGAAACGGACATTTGAGTCGAAAACGGACTTTTAGGCAAAAAAAAAAAAAAAAAATTTGGGGGGGGGCGGACGAAATTTCGGGGGCGGGCGGTGATGCTAAACAGGAAAAAAAATGTAACCAGCCTAATCCGGATTAGCAATAGCGAAATAAGACATCCTCTTCTGGATTCCATCAACATGGCGGCTGATACACCGATTCCATCGTGAACACGAGTCTTATCAGGCGAGTGACCTGCACGCTAGAAGTGTAACTTCAAATTTTCAATTGCGTTCAATTTATGAAGCCTGAAACCCTGAACGGAGGACCTTTACGTTCATGTGGTGATTGAGGTATCGTGGATAGACCATAAGACTGTCTATCAACTCAAGGTATTGACAGACAGTGGCAGTGAGCTCTTTCAACTGTCTCCATTCCAGTGATTGGTCTGTCGACCCGCACCATTTGAATGAGGACGGGCTTTCTCATTGGTTCACTTTTTATAGGAGATCCACCTATTCGATAACTTTTCGATCTCAAATATCTAGCGACTGCCACGTCAAATGTTGTTGTTGTTGTTGTTTCATCATCCAGACATTGGTCATGCGGATGCAATACCATAGGCTAGTATCGTTGGGAGCTAGGCATGCGCACTGAAGTTGGTCAGTGGCCACGCCGGCAACGAAAAAGTGCATTGCCGAAACTGCCCGATTGATCGTCATGGCTACGTCAGCTGTTCCTACTATAGCAAATTTAAGAGTTCGGCTTATGGAGAGACAATAGCAGAAATCAAGATGTGCTTCAGATCAAAGGAAATACCAACTATTCGATTCAATGTAGCAAAAGTTTCATGAAACTTTCACTCAAATGTATAATATCGCCACCTATCGTTGAGTAATTTGAGGGCATGTGTGGTGTTGCCGGTAAATCCTGAACGATTATTCGTAAGTGGGTATCGCAGAAATCGGCAAGCTACGCCGGATGAACGTAAAGATCTCTGGTTTATCTAACGCGGGGGTGTGGAGGTTAAGAGCGTCCGTTGGCTACGTAAACGAGTGTCCGGCTCCTATCTTCTAACCCAGCTTTCTAATCACTTTTCTCCACATTGGGCACAACTGTCCGTCCTGAGTTGCAATAGAAAAGGATAGGAAAAAGGACACTTATCACCAGGACATTTTATCCATCACAGGGACACACACAAGTAATTATCTGTTCTTCCATCTCCGATATTGAATATGTACATTACCGTCCATGAGTACAGAAACCCACGTTTCTGCGGCAGCAAATTTACGAAACTGCATTGCCAAGTGGAAACTCAAACATCTTTAATAAATCATTACTTTTGGTACGTTATTATTTGACTGCTTGAGAGATTGGGGACTTAAACGAG
This sequence comes from Hanleya hanleyi, assembly GCA_036873755.1. Taxonomy (NCBI): domain Eukaryota; kingdom Metazoa; phylum Mollusca; class Polyplacophora; order Lepidopleurida; family Hanleyidae; genus Hanleya; species Hanleya hanleyi. Next base: position 37,071 of record JAVTVY010023769.1, on the reverse strand, counting down.
TGCTTAACTTCAGACAAGAATGACATTTTTGTATCCAGTGTCAATTTCTGTTCCAATGAGTAATGCTTCTGCTATAGGGTTATATATTAAATAATTCATTGTCCCAGATACCTGTCACGGTCGTAGATTCTCGGCGTTCTAGAAGACAGATGACGATCATACCGGGAGTTCGTTTTCTCGTCGCACGTTTTCCTCGTGTTCAGGGAGAACTCATTTATTATCTCTTCCTTGGCACATACACCATTATCCATGATCTCTGCGCGAGTGATCAATTCTCTAAAGAGATTCACCAAAAACCAAATGCTGAAATGGATGTGTCTGTATGCTAGAAATGTTCGGAATGTATGATCGATGGATGGAGTACTTTCAACAACATGAAAAATTAAAATTACCGCGGAAAAGTGTCCTCTCATATGTCATTCGCGTCATATAAAGAAACTGAAGAACTAGACACTCTACATGGACACTAGTGAGTAAGCGCGAATAACCGTACTTAGTCTTATTAGATCAGTGCAACAAAGATGTATATCTATATAGTCATTGAATCAATGCATAGTGGACCATAGACTATCCCAGAGATCTTATATGTGAAACTTTTCTCGGGAGATCCTATCAGCGTTGAAGAGCCACTGAAACTGAAGCGGGGGGATATTTGTTTACGCTACCAAGCTATCTAGTATTACTCACGGAAGAAATCTGATTCCCCATCTTGTAAAATAAAACTTATAATTCCGCATGCCATTTCGGTGTTTTATAATGGATTAATTCAATGCGATCGGCAAAACTGTGATTATGAACCCATGTACTTCAAGATCCACATGGGGCTCATATGAACAGTCACAATCAAAACATGACTGAGATACATCATTTTCTAGATGAAGACTTTACGATTATTATGGATTAAGAATACTGATCAGCGATACGGATTTGATATTTTTGCAACATCATGATGTCTTGTCGACATGATTGAAAACTGTTGACCGCTTCTCTCTTGCAGGAAACTAGACAATGTTTATGTATACTATGATTGTCTTTTTGAATTTGGTGCTAATACTGTTATATGGAATAAGTTTTTGGATTATGGACGCGGATATTCTTTAATGGACGAGGGCTGAGTTATGAACGACGGACTAGACCCTTGTGATTCAAACGTTCGTCCAAAAGAAGCATATGCACAGTCACTGCTTGATCCTGCAGAACAGTCGCGGTGGGATATATGCAGCTGGAACTTCGAGCTCGCTTATTGGTTAAATGTGGATAGATTCAAAAAATTAATGTCGTTCGAATTTGAATCCATTGAATACGCTTGTATCTTAGTTTTCCGAACTTCTGTCATGCCACTATGAAGAGATTAGCATTTTTATTCCGACTAAACTTTGTATTGTTCCCGTGTGTTAACGGATATATTGGCAAAGGAAGCATGTAAATGGCTTTCCCTAGCTATTAGGATGTTATGGTTCTCATGAAATGCGTATCATTTCCAGACCATGATATCTAATGAGTTTTCCTTTACCAAATCATAAGACAAGTTTTCTATCATAAAGAAATCTACAAATTGATGATCCAAAATCACCTACTAGATGTCGGATCTATATTCGCTCGCGCATGTACTCTCTGTATTGCGCGGCGACTCGCGCTTGTACTCTCCCTATTGCGCGGCGGCTCGCGCATGTACTCTATTGTGCGGCGAGTGTTCAAATTACGAACATTGAATGCATTAGATGTGCTACGCTGCCTTCACTGACTTGCGCAACTGTAACACAAACCTTTCTATCTCCGAGCCTCCATCAATCACCGAGCTATCCTCGCCTGTCGTGTTTAGGACCGCCTCTGGCTTCTTAATTTCTCCACTGTGTATTATTCATACCTCTACTTGGCGCCTTTGACCTCAGAGACAAATCCATCAATGCTGTGAAGAAATGAAAAACAGTAAACATGTACTCCAGTTGCAAGAATGAAGACCGAAATCGGCATGACTGTTTCCGAGGTCCGTCCTTGTTACATTATACCGCGGCATAGAGCTAGTCTGTCATTTAGTAACATTCGTTTCGCTAAACAAAGAAACAGTATCATGGATCATTCAGAAACCCGAATGCATAAATTCCAACCACCATCGCTTGTTATAGCTTAATTGTAGTACACATATGTTGAAATTCTGCAGGTAGCTCTGAACTTCGATGTTGAATCTTAAAGCATAGATACCTCCATATTATCAAGGTGGGCATCATGATGACAGAAAGTGTTTTATATGCCCCAACGAAATCGAATCAGAACAGCATGTATTGTTGCAGTGCACACTATACGACGACGTCAGAATTACTCTTTTTCAGGAGTCTGAATGTATATTTACCGGTTTTAATGCTTTACTTTAAGTGATGATGATCAGTTTTGTTTGTTATTTCAAAATGAACAAATATACGGTAAAACCGGTAAAAGGTACTATGATATTTTAAGAAGACAAAACACATTTTTGGTATTCGTACAATGTATATATTTTATCTGCATATATTTGTCGTCTCTCGTAACTCTATATAGAGTGGCTCGTGATATGATTTAATGCGATTGAACATGTTTTGATATTATATTACAGGTCCAGCGGAGCCACGGGGGCTGGGTGGCCTATAGCCCCCCCCCCCCCCCCTCACTTTTTCGACAAGATAAAAAAACTTGGTGATTCTTTTTCCGCATCCTACGTTTTCAATCAAATTTTCATTAGGATCTAAGGAAGAATATATTTACAATGATTCGGCCCCCTCTGTCTCGTAAAGCAGCTGCAGAGATGGTAATCCATATAGATGGCGTTACATGTCATCTCTCGGTTAGCATCCGGGTTCCCATGGTCCAAATATCCAGTTTAGCCGTCACTGACTATCAAGTTTGAATCCGTTTAATCCGTTTACATTAGCAGTATAACTGGTTGTTGAGACGGAATGCTTTCTTTTCACAGCCTCACACATTGACCCTTTCCAATATAATATTCCGCCATTGAGTGATTTGTCCTGGTGGTCCACTATATTCCGTAAGATAACCCAACCTTGTAAGCTGTGATGGGTAGGTGATCGAGTGTGCAGGACATCCAAATTCTATTAATTCTAGGTAGGGGGAGGAAAAAACATGTCATATGGTTCCTATCCTGGATGGTCATTGGTGAGCTCTTCATAATCAGTATGTGAGCATCACTTGATCTGGATTTTACCTTTGTAACTCAGCTGAAATCGTGAATCACCATGAAATAATTTACCCCAAAGCCCAGAATTTACATTTTCTAGTACCCCCCTCTACCATGACGCGCTTCCATCGAACATAATTGTGGTGATAGTCACTTTGTCTAACGTCTTATACCATCAAGACGTTCCACGGTCCGTTTTGTCCACGTTAATTATCAGATAAGTAAATATGGGAGCTACATTCGTAAGCGATTACATTGCGAAAAATATTGTGTTTTAACACAATTTTGTGCTAAAATGGCTTCAACACAAAATGTTTTGTGTTGAAATCAACATGGTTTTGTGTTGAACTTAACATATCAACACAAAATTGTGTTGAGTTCAATACAAATTAGTGTTGATTCTTACACAATTTGTGTTATTTTCAACACAATTCTGGTACTAAAATGGCTTCAACACAAAATTTTTCACAGTGTATAGTTCTGATACCATGTGTATCTCGCCTAATATCTGTATACAGTACAAGGGCATTGGATTATCTATCTATAAAATAATGTACGTATACATAGATACATTTTCAGCCTCGTAAGCGGTAGGTACTGGGTTCAATCCCAGGCCCGGTCATACCGAAAATGGAACTTGTTGCTTCCTCGCTCACGCTCAACATTAAGAGGATAGAGCAAGAACTGGTTCGCTCGGTGTCAGTATAATGTGACTGATTGGGGTGTCATGTCTGCCTACAACATGATATTTCAGTGGGACAACACTATAAAATGGCAGCGTTAGATCTGCTCTGTTACAAGTAGGTACCCCGCCCCTCCCCCTCCCCTCCCTTCACTTTCTCGCCGTGATATAGCTGAAAAAATGTTGAAAGCGACGTTAAACCCTATTCACTCACTCACTCTTACAGTGTCAGATTTCGGATTTTCTACTTTTGTGATATTTGAATATGTTTCGCAGATTTTTGTCCAGTATATACCAAATGTATGGATCTATTATGTTATGAAAGCCACGTGTTGTGCTTATACCTATAACGCCAACATCAATCTGACTGTCAAGGCTTCTCGCCCTTGGATAACCAATCAATCAAACTATTCAATGTCTAACACTCCCACTTCGCTCCCACCCTCGCTACAATTGAGGGTTCGAGATCAAGATATTTTTTTCTTCTCTTTTTACAGTACTATATACAAGCGTCTAGTCCGTCATTCAGTATTCAGCCGTCGTTCATAAAATAATTTCCGCGTCCATAATCTAAAGACCTAATGCATGTAATAACATTAGCATCAAATTAAAAGGATAAATCATAGTATACATAAAACTAGGCTAATTTCCTGCAAGACTGAAGCTTCTAGAACCATCTATGACTCTAGCTTTGTATGGTGATTTATGCATTTTGGGAGTCCAGTATACTTTTGGTATGTCTTTATGATTGGTTGGAAGACAAATACCTCTTCCTTGAGAAAAGTGTTGTGGTTGTTAAATAAATCTTCCAAAGTATTGGTGTTCAATGAATGACATAATATATGTTTTACCCACTTTTCCATGCAGAAAAGCAAAAAAAAATTGGAAAAATCTGACGAAAACATCACTTTTCTGGTAACCCACATTGCCGCCATTTTGAATTTACCCATGATCCTCAGCTCATGCAAATAGGCTCAAAATGACCGTAATATGATAATCTACAAAGTCACGGAGTTTGGGCTCTCAATTATTTGTCCTTCCGGAGATAGGAGCAGAAAAGCAACAGGGGGGAGGGGGACTGTCCCTCCCCCCGGCCAGGTAGGGTTAATGTTGGTGAAAAAACTTCTTGTTCATATGAACATGGAGGTACATTTTGATAAGATATGAGGACATGTTTTTCTTCTCTTATTTGGTTGTTAAAATGTTGAAATGCTTGCCAATTGATGGTGGCAGTGATAAGCAACTGGCCGTTATTTGGTAAAGTTGCGGCATGAACTACGATGGAAGCGCGATTTAAGTCATCCCGGAACATTGCTTATCGATTACGTTGCCAATGTCTCAGATGGAATCACCGGCCCTTTTGGCTGTTAATGGTTGGCACCATCGTCCGAAACCGCTCTGGAATCATTCCAAAAGCACCAGATAACATGATATATCCGAACCAAACTCAGCTCTGTGTTTTAAACATCGCCTATCGATGTCCTCTGCAATTACCGCGGGCTGGAACACCCTTCCAGTCTGGAATAGATTCTCTTCATTCAACTTGATTTCCCGTTAGAATTCATCCCACCACTGTTTCCTCGGGCAGTGTTTTGTCTTATTACATCTGAATATTCTAACTGTCTGGATTAGGTTAAACTGCCCCAACTTTCTTGGTGTGCTGTGTGAGTTTCGGGTGAGGTACGAGTCTGATAGTTATTCGGACCGTTTAAGCATGAACCCTGTACTTTTTCTTATTGTCAACAAGAACACAATGCTATTTCACTGTCAACTTTGGTGTGATTTTAAGAAAATGGGTGTTCATATACAAGCGTTAAGTCAGTCATTCAACATTCAGCCGTAGTCCATTAAAGAATTTCCGCGTCCATAATTCAAAGAATATAATAAGATTAGCACCAAATTAAAAGAATAACTCATAGTATACATACAGCTAGGCTAATTTCCTGCAAGACAGAAGCGGTCAACAGTTTTCAATGATGCCAGCAAGACAGTGTCCGTCATGTCAATTGCATTTACCATGTTTGTCCAATATTGAGGCGTTTACTCCATCAGACGCATTCGTTTCTCATCCATTAACATCAGATTATTTACTTATTTATGCTGATCTGTCATCACAGTTCCCGAGCTAGTGTATCTAATTCCGCTTAAGCCGGTGTGGAGGTTAAGACTATCCCGTGGCTACGAGTGTCCGGCTCTTATCTTCTAACCCAGGTAGGACACTTTCTCCACATTGGGGACAAGTGTTCGTCCTTGGTTCCAATAGAAAAGGCTACGAAAAGGGGCACTAATCACAAGGACATTCTTATCACACCGGGACTAGAGGCCGTGTTGTTACTTCATAGTTACCGCGTGAACATCTGCAATAAAAGCGCGGCTGAAATACCGACGCTACGTCCCATAATCCTCCGTATTCTAATCTGACTTATCTGTTACAAAGCGTCGTCGAAGATCTCATTTGGCAACTGTGACTGTGGAACCAGTTTCTGAAATAATATTCTTTTGACCTTGACTTGAATAGTGACATTTGTCGCAGGAACTACTGGGATATATATGAATGTCATGTGCAAGCTAACGTGAATGTTATTAATTTAATACCCATTTTTTTTTTAGTTATAAAATTGACTAAAGAGTGAGCCCTTAATCATAAAGTTGTATGTTCAGATTATATCCCCTAAATGAACAATCAGTATTTAATTCCAAGCATTTGTCAACATCGTTTAAGGGATTCTCCAAAGAAGGGAGAGGGCTTAAAAGATCGAAGCTGATGATTTGACGTGTTAATCTTTGGGTGTACCTTCCGCTGCTCGTATCCCAATGCGATTGTCCTGAAAAGAAATTGTCACAAATAAATTGCGTTGTACAAGACAGATCAGTGGCGCTTTGGGAACTCTCTTCCACAACCAGTGTGAAAATAGCCCCTCCGGAATCATGAGGCTGTCACCAGCTACGGTTGTTTCTTTTTATGACGAAGTCGTTCTCTTGGGATATTTCTAAAAACCGAACAAGCAAAATATATTTCGCCTGTTTCACCGTCAGTTTTCCCTGATGGGAGGACATCTCCCCTGATGGGAGGACATCTTCAGTTCAGCTATTTTATGCGAATGCGTGCAGTAGTCAGATAAGCGATGTCGTTGACGAAAAGTACAAGCGTCTAGTCTATCATTCATTATTCAGCCGTCGTCGTCCATCAAAGAATTTCCGCGTCTATAATCCAAAGTACGGTGGCTTGTTAGGGCCATGCATTGATAAGACATAATTCATACAATTGCATTAGCACCAAATTAAAACTAGGCTAGTTTCCTATAAGAGAGAAACAGTTTCCAATGATGCCGGCAAGACATCATGATGTTCCATAAATATCAAATCCGTATCGCTGATTAGTATTCTTAATCCATATTATTTTCGTTGCAAAGTCGTTATCTAGAGTATGATGTATCTCAGTCACGTTCTATTCACCTTCACCAGATGTGACGGAAACCATGCATATTTGGACATCTATATCAAGGAAGGGCTTACTTGGGCCTTAAGAATGCGATTTGATTACAATCAAGTAACACTTCGACAGCAATTGCATATAGCGTAATATTTACTAGGTCCTCTCAAAATGCGACGATTTCACTTAATGCCACAAAAAAAACTAACAAAGAAACTGGTTAAACGAGGCTACACGCGCATCCTCAAGGTTGGTGATAAACACAATGATGACCAAACACGACCCCAGCGTGGGGATCTCCGCTGTGAGCTTCCATGTCTTTCTTTTTAACACCGCTTGACCCAGTTAAGCTCGACCGAATGAGTTTTAATATATTCCAATGTAATTCGGGCGAACAGTGGCAGCGAAACCAGATACATACATTCTAATTCTCTGATACACATATAGGAAATATATTTCAATAACGAATTATCGTCAGCTAATGGATTTTACGAAAAGACCATTATGACGTCCCGTGGCCATCAAGATTACCTCTCTTGCGAAAACATAGCTCGTCTTTATAGCCATTTTTGATTGATGCCAGCTTGGAAAATCGCACGACGCGATATGGTGCCAAGTATCATGCACATGTACATTATCACTAGCATCATGGAAAACTGCTGACTGCCTTATGCTTGGCCGGTAAGCGTCAGATTCGACATTCAATATTCAGCCGTCGTCCATAAAAGAATTTTCGCGTCAACAATCGAAAGATCTATTTCGTATGACAGCTAGCACCAATTCCAAGTGTGCATGAAATAAAATAATAAAAACACAAGATGGGTTCCTACAAGAAAGACGCGGTAAGCAAATTTTATTAATTTCAGAAAGACAATATGATTTTCTTTACACAAAATCCCAATCACTGACCATTATTCTTTATCCAAATGAATTTCGAAGTCGTTTTCCAGAGTATGTAAATCAGTCACGCTTTGATTGAACACCATGAAGAGGTGGAACACATATTCAAACGGCCGCTAGCCCAGGGTTAAGCGGAATTAGACACACAAGTTACGAAACGTATTGTCTAGTTATTCAATACAAATCGTTTCTTATCATTCAGTTTGTTATCTTATTCGTATATATCATTTTTACTTTGATATTTCGTCGTGTATTGAGAACAGAGCTCTGCAAATGGCAAGATCCCATCCATTTGATTTCAAATAAATAGCGACACATTTATGGCCCTTCTGGAAACGTCGCCCTCGGACCCTTCAGAAACGATTTCTGGGATCAAACATCACAATACGCTAGAGAATTGCCAAGCTTTTGTGTTAAAATATCGATTGGGAAGATTGCCAGTAATTTGTATTCAGTAATTATTATTTACCAGAATGTACATCTAGATTGGAACGTACCCAGATCAATCACATTTTCCCTTCGACCACTTACGCATCTCTCTGTGGCAATATTTATACAGCCGTCTAGTTCTGATAACCTAACTGACCGATAATTGTAATCTTTACACCTGTTAATTAGATATTACTCCTCCGGATGTTTTTCTTGCTAACAGAATAGTGTAAGAATATTGGCTATCTCACCCTTATAGATTCATGGCTTTGTTCAAGCCGGTTTGATTGTTGATCGGAATAATCAACTTTAGCCCAGGGTTGAAAAATATTTATTTTCGTAAGCCAAGAATGCAAAATTGAACGTAATCAATCGATTCAATATGGCGGTCAAATTAGATATCCCACTTAGCACGGTCTCGTAATTTAGGATATAGTGACTCGACTCGTTACCTACTTGTAACAGAGCAGATCTAATGCTGCCATTTTATAGTGCTGTCCCACTGAAATATCATGCCGTAGGCAGACATGACACCCCACTCAGTCACATTATACTGACACCGAGCGAACCAGTCCTTGGTCTATCCTCTTAATGCTGAGCGTAAGCGGGGAAGCAACAAGTTTCATTTTCAAATCTTTGGTATGACCCGGGGAGTACCTACCGCTTACGACACCGATGCTCTAACCATCAGGCCATCGGCTCGAGATGAAAAGCAAGGTGAAACACTTCAAATTAGACGAGATCTTTCTGGGCAGAATCAAGGGAATATTCAGTTCAGTTAGATATATATTATATCTCATGAAAGCGGGGAAATACTTCGAAGATTATGTAAGCGGATACACATCCTAGATTATGTGCTGTACCACACGTCCGGCGAATCAATGTTTATGACGGACAGCTGTAATAATACAGCTATATAATTACTTTTCACCTGGGTAAAAAGTTCTCTCCACCTGTGTAGAAAGTCCTTTCTACCTAGGTCGACATTAGGTTCTAGAAACTTGGTAGAAACTCTCCCAGAGTGGAGGATTATTTAGACGCATTAATTCCTTAATCATTGCATGGGGATCGCAACATACGCAAAAAGTATATTAATAGATGCTATGTCCGTTGGAACTTCGTATATCGAAATTAGGTTAGTTTTCTGGGTATTCTTGCATTTACTAGATTTACCCCATGTTGAGGCGTTTACTCCATCAGACGTCCTCGATGCTCATCCATTAACATCAGAGGAGTTGTTTGTTTGAGCTGATCTGTCACCACAGCTAGCATATTCTAATTCCGCTTAAGCTGGTGCTACGGATAGTCTGGATATTTCATAGTTTCCCCATGAATACCTGCGATAACAGCGCGCAGAGATGCTGAGGCTACGTCGGAGAATCCACCGTATTCTCGGGTCTATGAGGTGCCGAATGAAGCTTTCCTGTGGAGTCTGAGTTCTTGCTTTGCTTGGGCTATAATATTTTTTATCGATGGGGCGGATTGCTTACTGCCCTGCTTTTGGCAACGTCCAAACTAGTGTCAACCACTCAGTTATTATGTAAAAGTTACCAACAAAATATGCTTGTTGGGCGATATGCAATCTGGTCATTCCGATCATAACATTCAGCTTGTTTATATTTTTTTTTAAAAGTAATTCATTAATTACAAAAAATAGGTTTTTTGCCTATCCATACCCTAACATTCACAGCGAAGCGGAGTGAACATTCGCCCTATATTGACCTCAAAACACATCGATGACCAGTTCCGAGGATTAATCTATGGTCAGTTCGACGCATTTGTATTACCTTATCGTAGACACTCCGTGTGTAATTTCCTTTTAAACAACTGGTGTTTGCCGACAGGTCGATTGCAGACTAACGTTCCTCGAATATTCTATCAGATTTCTCTTAACATGCGTTGGCAGATTCATGTTGATTAAGGATGATAAAATTTACACAGGGTAATAAATAGATGACAATGATCTCCAACTACCGGCGTCTAGTCCGGGCTTCTCTTGGCGGAGCAGCGACGTCGAGCCCTTAATCTTGCAACATGAGTGTACCAAGTTATGGCGTATTATTTCTTCAAATCCAGAAATATATATATTTTCCCCCTTTTATTAGATTCGATAATACGGGGAGATGACTATCCCCCTCGTAATATTACACCCAGCAACGCGACATTTACCATGATTCCCTGGCCTAAAAGCTCAAACCTCTGTATATTTACGTTATTACGAAGCGCGTGGGCAGCTCTTGTCCCACAGGCTGCAAATGCATTGCGAATAGTCGGCTACAACGTCATCTAGCAACATAAAGTGGCGCATTATTTTGCAAGATAGACACTGGACAGATATTGCACGTAAAATGCAGCGCAAAACCGTCTCCCCCCACCCCAACTCCAGCCACCTTCAAACCCTCCAACAAGCCGTCTGCCATAGCAGGCATATTGCAGTTTGAACAGCCTCGGAAGAGAACTTTTCAGGAGTCAAGCATGCAATGTCTAAGGTGATCGATCGATCCAATATGATGGCCACATCAGATTTCCGTCATACCTAAATCACAATAAACGTTCTTTATGAAGATCGAATATAGCGACCACATGAGAATTTCCTATTACATGTGGGAATATTAGACCTCCCTGACTTGTCTCTCAATTTAACAAGGTTACGGCGTCTTATAATTCAACATTAGTAAAGGTAAGCACCATCATCAGAACGCATGGCACGATCATACGTAGAAACTTCTGCTCGTAGCCATGCGGTAACGGGTGCTATCTGAGTGTAATAGGGCGTTTCCCAAATGGTCACATCCGACTGGTCCCGTTGTATCTGACATCGGTGCAATCACATTCATACAACGAAGACACACCTCCAGAAAGCGATCGATTGAAATGATCCCATGGTGGGCCTCGAAGTGCCCCCATCACAAAATAAAAAGCATATCATTTTCCTGTGGTCTGCCGCCGATTTTATTTTGTTTTCAAATATGTTAGGCCGTTTGTAATATGATTGTTCTTAAGATAAACAAAGAAGCATGCTCCACTAGAGTGAGAAATAAAATAGCTAATTCGCACAACTTCGTTTTGATCTCGCGTAGACTCCCCCAGTCTTGCGCCTCGTGAAACTGACACGTCTGCATGTCTAGGCAATATTTGAATACAGATAATTTCATTGGCTCGTTTAAATGGGGCCGACATTTGACCTCATGCTTTGGGAACAACTTTCGAACTGGATTATCTCCCTCTAGATAGATGGCGCCGTGTGAAATACATGCCGAATCACAGCGAAAATCTAAGGGTAGTATTTAGTGAAACGTGAAATGCCCTTAGCAATCTAAGATGGGTAAGCACGGTCCCCATCACGATTTAATTTAGAAAGATAACCGCCACTGATCGGGGTTCGCTTACTTAGGTAAATCATGCTGTATCGCTGATATCGTAGCAGTTATTCGTATCTTCTGACGAATTAACTTCAGCTAATACATATCAGTTCCCTCATTCTTCTTCTCAAAATGTGACACGCCCAGCGGCCTGTAGTGTCCCTTATTTTCCTGCATTCTCCTTTCACGGTAAAATCCCGATTCGAGGAAATGATGAGGTTTTATTTTTTTTTATTTTTTTGTGTTAACAACTTCATCCCAAATATACTCTTGTGAACTCCGGAACTGAGTTGTAACACTTTCTTTAAAACTCAACAACCTGTTCTTTGTTTATTAACGTTAAATACGCCAATAATGTTCGAACGTAATGTTAAGAGTTTTTCAAGGGAATGTTTCCTTAAAATCTCTTAGCAGGACTTTTCTCTCATTTCCTGGATTGAATCCACAGTGTCGCCAGTATTAAGATAATTGCCAGAATTCGTTGCCTTTGGGTGCTTTGTGGTCTATGACCAATCACCTCCTGGCAGTTTCAGAGTCCGCGCAGTAGTTCCAACCTTCTATGGGGTTCTCGTCAGATCACCGAAGTTAAGCAACGTTGAGCTCGGTCAGTTCTTGGATGGGTGACCAGATGCTGTACAGTACTAGCTGGGCTGATCAGTGTCCAGGATAATAGGAACTGTGGACACTGTCGTGTTCTGGCACATGGAGTCACCGTTGTGATATGACTGAAAAAATGTCGAAAAGGACGTTACATCCTACTCACTCTCTCCTGTATACCCAAATGGTTCGCCATAGGATCTGCACATATTTTGTACACAATGTGAGCGAACAGGGTCCACATTGGAGAGAGAGAGAATTCGATTTCACGTTGCATTCAGAAATGGACCCACATTGGGCCCATACGGACATGATAATGGTGTACTCTTCCAACAGCCCAGATCTCTCGGTCTTCCCCACAAGGAATTGAATTCACATCATTTGTGAATGATGCAGGGAACGTTCGCCAGCGAGGATGCCGTCTTTTTTAAAATAGTATCGTGAATTAAATTCCTCTAAAATAGATGTCTGGTGAAAACAAAACGAGAATAAAAAGAACTTTCAGTCTTAGAGATTAATTACGTCACCTCGTTAATTAGTTATACTTTAGTTGATCTTCTTCATATGAACACCATTCATGTCGTATATTAAATTATATAAAATGGTCATACGACCCTTAAGACCTTTTCATACGATTCACACCATACACTGGCGAATCACTCGTTCGTTGAAAACGATAAACCCATTCCCGTGCACGTTCGAAAATTTGAAACTCAAAAGATATTTGTAAAAGATTCCTAAGTAGTGGTATAATTATACCTGCTCTCTGTTCGACTGATTGTTTCGTGGTTTGAATTCTGACGCCTCTTTCTGATTCCAGTGTAGTTGTGTTGAAGAATGGTTTATAGGTTAATAATCACACACATCTCACCTGATTCGAACAAAACGGGGACAAAATAAATTCAAGGATAAAAAAGGGGTAAAGATGCTTTCGAAGCTAACACGGTTATATAAAAATCGACAATTTTAATATTCATTAACACAGTGAAGAGGAATAATATCATGACCTTGTCTTCGATCAATTAATTAAATGCGCTTTTTTCAGCAACGTTGAATGGAGTGGCGGCTGGCGAGATAATGAAAAGCTGGACGCAAGAGCGGAAATGGAAGGGATTTGAGTGTAAAAGCACGGACGGATGTTCCGCTGAAGTGATGGTGGGGGTGATTTGAGGGGACGAAATACTGTATCTGTAACGCTTTAGCCGTCATCTTTGTCACGGACAATGGTTGTAAATTTGCTGTTGCTGTCGAAGAAGCTTCCGCGCTCTCGAAGACAGATTACAACCAGTCGAGTGTAAAGTTCCTTTTGGCTTTGCAATGCTCGTCTGCTCATGAGTAAATCCCGTTGAGAAATTCCTCGGCAGATACTCTTTTATCTTTTAGATTGCAGACTGTCTAACACATACTTTCTCACTGCTTAACATGCCGTGAGAATTTCGTGAGCATGCCTTCCAAACCATAAACCTTCTGTTAGAATTCTTTCTAATTTGACCCTGATGTGTCTATTCAGTACAGACTCGCCGATTTATATCGGTATAACATGTACCTCTTTATGATAAATAATATGCTACTAGTATTTCATTAGACATCACCTACATACGTTCACGAACAATTCATATTATCTTACCAAAGCTCACCAAATTCATTATTGTGCATTCTTCAGTCATTCTTTACTCGTACTGTCCTTCAACTCACGCGCGAGGTAGATGATTTTGATTCTCGACTGGCTTCGTCTGTTCACAGAGAAAAAAAGTTGATATTTCACCTTAAAATCGACGGTTTCAAGGAGATATACTCTGCTTTAGTAAGTTGTTCTTAAATAACTTGACGACCCAGTGCCCTTATCTACAGTAAGAGAGTGTTTTCTGTGATGACTGCACATTTCCTTCCATAGATACACGTAATATTTCATTTTTGGCTCTCCAACCGCACCTGATCGGAGCCGAATCCTCGCTGAAGGTATCATGTCCTTTGTTCTCATCTTACCCACTTTCTCTTTGGTTCTCTTTCCGTCTCTCTATCTCCCTGTCTCTGTCTCTCTCTATCTAATCAAGTTCAACGTCTTGACAACGGACGCAATAGTGAATTTATTCTAACAAAATCCAAAAATCCCCTGTCTTATAATAAAACTGTGTTGTGTGAGTATCATAATAAACTTTACAAGGAACACGAGAAAGAACCTATAATGAAAAAATATTCCATAAATTAGATGAACTATCTGGCGATAATCCTTCTGAATATTGGGGACTGAAAAAATGAGAAGCCAATGAACTTTTTCCAGACACTTATTTCTCAGAAACTAGCGGAGGCCATTTACTTCATCCTTTAACCGGATTATACAATCTAAGATAAATATCGGTAAACTTCGTAGACCATCTTCAGAAGACGTTCGGGTCTTAAGATTTACTTTCAGCTGAAGAGAATATAATGATAACGAAATATACAGCATGTCACTGTCACCCCCTACGCGGTGTCACTTGTTATTGTTTATTGAAATTCAAAATTGCTTCCAATAATGACTTAGGAGATATCGCGAAAGTCAACGGACCATTGTATACTAGATTAAACGTTTCGATCAAGTTCAAATTACCTTGGCAAAATACAGCACTGTGCCTGTTCCTTCTCTAAATTTGGCAACTGATGCCCCCGCAAAAACGACCGTTCCTATGAGTAATGATATTGACAACTCAGTCCCGGATGTAAAACTGGTCATCGATCATGTGCATGTTGCTTTATATCGACTGATGTATTGACATGTATTCATTATCATTTATCCAAAGTACTGGTAGTTATGGCAAAGTATGTGATTGATGAACATAAGAACTAGGCAACTAAGTTTATGAAGGTCAACTGTATAATAATGCTGTCATCGGTTAAGTGATTGGCATAGCCGGTATAAATCTACGAGATCTGAGACCTCTATGGCGACTGGAATACCGTCAACATTCATGAGCATTTTAGAACATACTGTTTATGAACGCTGTGCATGCTAATATAATGGACTGAAGATCGCATCAACTTTTCAAAGAACTAACGTGAGATATCTATATTTTGATTTTTTAAATTTACGTTTTTGAGTTCTGGCAGCTTCAGTCGAATTAGTCAAAATGTTACGTGAATAACGTAATAAAATACCTTATTTCAAGCCCGTATAACCATATCTCCAACAAGAAATACTTGAAACTTACGAGTTGGAAAGGATTGGAAAAACTAGAAATGTTCAGTAAGTGCTCTTTCATTCAAATCTTCCAGTAATATTCCTCTGTAAGTAAATCAAATATCGACTAAGACCACACACTGGAATTTAACTGAACGTGGAACTAAGTATGTACGACTAACAACATAGTTCTCATAGTATCGAATTACAACACATATAAGGGAAGTGGGAAGAGGTGCCGACATACTGACAGAGCCACATGACTTCACATTATTGTCTTCTGGTTAACATATTCTAACAAGCGTCTGGTCCGTCATTCATAATTCAGCCGTCGTCCGTTAGAGAATATCCGCGTCCATAATCCAAAGACCTATTCCATATTCCATATAACAGTATTAGCACCAAATTCAAAAAGACAATCATAGTATACGTAAACATAGGCTTGTTTCCTGCAAGAGAGAAGCGGTCAACAGTTTTCAATGATGCCGGCAAGACATCATGATGTTCCAAAAATATCAAATCCGTATCGCTGATCAGTATTCTTAATCCATAATATTCGTTGTAAAATCGTCATCTATAGAATGATGTATCTCAGTCACGCTTTGATTGGGACTGTTCATATGAGTACCATGAGGATCTTGAAGCACATACAAAGAATCTAACGATTCGTGATATGTCTTGTATCTCAGGTACGCTTTTATTGTACCTGTTCATGTGACAACTTGGATGATATGACCACACGGCCCCTAGCGCCGCAGACACTTGGAAACCGCGAGGAAATCAGATGAAAATTGCATAGTTACCCGAAGGGTGTTTATGTCACGCCCCCTCTCCCAACTTTTGCACACGCTATAATCACAGGGACCATATTGTAGGATCATATCATTACTCAATGGCACAGACGCACGTCTTCACACAGGGGTCTGCTACACAGTGAGACGGATGCAATCACAACTCAGTGGCGCGGACGGAAGTTTAGCATAACTGATTTTGCGAGAGAAGGAATAAACACAGAGTTAGGTGGATTCGAACCCACAACACTTCATACATGCGGACAATTTATGACAAAAGAGATGATTACAATTTCGACATCGTAAACTATCCCTTTCTGGACAGTAATATTTCAGTGGGACCTGCATATGGCGTATACATATCTCGCCTAGTAGCATTTGTTAGATCCTGTGTCAATTGTGACGATTTCAATCAACGTCACAAAACACTGTTGCAGAAACTTATAAAACAGGGCTATTCCTCCAAGCGCCTCCACTCAAAGTTTCTCAAATTTGGCGATACATATCGCATGCTGATAGCAAAATACGAACGTAGCGTGCAAGATCTATGGCGTTACGTTTCGTAACTTGTGTCTAATTCCGCTTAACCCGGGGCTAGGGGCCGTATGAACCCATGTACTTCAAGATGCTCATATGAACAGCCACAATCAAAGCGTCACTGAGATACACCATTCTCTGGATAACGACTTTAGAACGATTATTATGGATTAAGAATACTGATCAGCGATACGAATTTGATATTTTTGGAACATCATGATGTCTTGTCGGCATCATTGAAAACTGTTGACCGTTTCTCTCTTGCAGGAAACCAGCCTATGTTTATGTATACTATGATTGTCTTTTTTGTCCCCCGCCGCAACGCGGCCGGGGACTTTAAAATGGTTCTTGCTTCTTTGTGTCCGTGGATGTCTGTGTGTCCGTCCATGTCTGTTCGAAGCGATAACTTCCTAACGCTTTGTTGGATTCTTCCGAAATTCGGAATATGCATTCCTTGCGGCAAGACGCCAGTCCGTATTGCATTTCAGCAACATCTGCCTGAAGGTGGCGCCACTAGTTCTTGCTTCTTTGCGTCCGTGGATGTCCGTGTGTCCGTCCATGTCTGTTCGAAGCGATAACTTCCTAACGCTTTGTTGGATTCTTCCGAAATTCGGAATATGCATTCCTTGCGGCAAGACGCCAGTCCGTATTGCATTTCAGCAACATCTGCCTGAAGGTGGCGCCACTAGTTCTTGCTTCTTTGCGTCCGTGGATGTCCGTGTGTCCGTCCATGTCTGTTCGAAGCGATAACTTCCTAACGCTTTGTTGGATTCTTCCGAAATTCGGAATATGCATTCCTTGCGGCAAGACGCCAGTCCGTATTGCATTTCAGCAACATCTGCCTGAAGGTGGCGCCACTAGTTCTTGCTTCTTTGCGTATGTGGATGTCCGTGTACGTCCGTGCATGTCTGTTCGAAGCGATAACTTTCTAACGCTTAGTTGGATTCTTCCGAAATTCGGCATACGCATTCCTTGCGACAAGACACCAGTCCGTATTGCATTTCCGCAACATCTGCTTGAAGGTGGCGCCACTAGTTCTTGCTTCTTCGTATCCGTGAATGTCCGTGTACGTCTGTTCGAAGTGATAACTTCCTAATGCTTTGTTGGATTCTTCCGAAATTCGGAATATGTTTACCTTGCGACAAGATGCCAGTCTGTATTACATCTCAGCAACATCTGCCTGAAGGTGGCGCCACTGGTTCTTACTTCTTTGTGTCCGTGGATGTTCGTGTACATCCGTGCATGTCTGTTCGAAGCGATAACTTTCTAACGCTTTGTTGGATTCTTTCGAAATTCGGCATACGCATTCCTTGCGACAAGACACCAGTCCGTATTGCATTTCCGCAACATCTGCTTGAAGGTGGCGCCACTAGTTCTTGCTTCTTCGTATCCGTGAATGTCCGTCCATGTCTGTTCGAAGCGATAACTTCCTGACGCTTTGTTGGATTCTTCCGAAATTCGGAATATGCATTCCTTGCGGCAAGACGCCAGTCCGTATTGCATTTCAGCAACATCTGCCTGAAGGTGGCGCCACTAGTTCTTGCTTCTTTGCGTATGTGGATGTCCGTGTACGTCCGTGCATGTCTGTTCGAAGCGATAACTTTCTAACGCTTAGTTGGATTCTTCCGAAATTCGGCATACGCATTCCTTGCGACAAGACACCAGTCCGTATTGCATTTCCGCAACATCTGCTTGAAGGTGGCGCCACTAGTTCTTGCTTCTTCGTATCCGTGAATGTCCGTGTACGTCTGTTCGAAGTGATAACTTCCTAATGCTTTGTTGGATTCTTCCGAAATTCGGAATATGTTTACCTTGCGACAAGATGCCAGTCTGTATTACATCTCAGCAACATCTGCCTGAAGGTGGCGCCACTGGTTCTTACTTCTTTGTGTCCGTGGATGTTCGTGTACGTCCGTGCATGTCTGTTCGAAGCGATAACTTTCTAACGCTTTGTTGGATTCTTCCGAAATTCAGCATTCGCATTCCTTGCGACAAGAGGCCAGTCCGTATTGCATTTCAGCAACATCTGCCTGAAGGTGGCGCCACTAGTTCTTGCTTCTTTGCATCCGTGGATGTCCGTGTACATGTACGTCTGTTCGAAGCGATAACTTCCTAAAGTTTTGTTGGATTCTTCCAAAATTATAATACGCATTCCTTGTGACAAGACGCCAGTCCGTATTACATTTCAGCAACATCTGCCTGAAGGTAGCGCCACTGGTTCTTGCTTCTTTGAGTCCGTGGATGTTCCTGTACGTCCGTGCATGTCTGTTCGAAGCGATAACTTCCTAACGCTCTGTTAGATTCTTCCGAAATTCAGCATTCGCATTCCTTGCGACAAGAGGCCAGTCCGTATTGCATTTCAGCAACATCGGCCTGAAGGTGGCGCCACTGGGTCAAAATAGACTTTTTTTCCGTGTACATCTGTTCGAAGCAATAACTTCCTAATGCTGTGTTGGGTTATTCCGAAATTCGGAATACGTATTCCTTGCAACAGGACGCCAGTCCGTATTGCATTTCAGCAACATCTGCCTGAAGGTGGCACCACTGAGTTTCTCTTCTTCTTGTCCGTTCCAGTCAAAATGGGCCTTCAATTTTGCTATATGAAATCATTCTATTCCACATCATATGATTTACCCTAAAGCTTTTGCATGAACCATATTTTATTTCAGAAGTATAATGTGAAATCCCTGATTTTTGAATTTCGTGTCATCTTAAACGAAGGACAACATTCCCTTCAATTTTGCTAACAAATAATTGTATTGCACATCATAGGATTTACCCTGAAGCTTCTGCACGAATCATTTGTCTACACACGTATATTACTATATTAATTACAACTGTGTTCCTAATGTTTGGGTGCACACTGTGCATATGATCAATTTCCTGAATTGAACTGAATTCAACCTTGCTGGTCTTCAGACTGACAGATGATGGCATGCAGTTGTCAGTGCAGTTGTTCATGTACAGGGAGCTTTCTATGAATGAGTTGCAACCCCAAAGGCTTAAAATTTATCAGGCACAGACCCATGTTTTTACCCCTCGGCCATTTTTGGCCATGGGGTATTGTCATCATCTTGTACGTCCGTCTGTCCGTACGTCCGTTCGTGAGCGAGATAGCCGGAAAACTGTTTCGCTGATGAATTCCAAATTTGGTATGCTTATTTGCCTAGTCAAGGACCAGAAGCCTATAGAATTGGGACCTGATTGGGTGGGAACCTTAGCAGCCATCTTTAATTTCATGCAAAATGGATAATGATCCATATCTCGGAAACCATTCAACTGTTCAATACGAAATTTGATATACATCATCGATACATCAAGCAACTTTCAACGAATTACCAAACAGGCTTTTCTGATTAGCTGGGAACCCTGGATGCCATCTTTAATTCATACGAAACCGATAATGATAGCATACATATCTCGGTTACCATTCAATTGTTTTATATGAAGGTAGGTATATATCATCAATACATCCAGATACTTTGAATTGGGACCTGATTGACTGAAAACCTTTGGTGGCCATCTTTAATTTAGGCAAAATCATTAATGATCTATCTCTGATTCCGTTGGAGTGCTCAGTGGAAAATTTGGTATACATCATTGATGCGTCAAGAGACTTACGATGAATGACAGATCTGGTTTCTCTGATTGGGCAGAAATCTTGGCGGCCATCTTTAATTTATTCAGAATCTTTAATGATGTTTATCTCTGATACCATTCAAATGTTCTATACGAAACTTGATTTACAGCATCGATGTATGAAGAGACTTGCATTAATGAATAACCACATTAGTTCCTCTGAGTGATGGGAAGGATGGGCAACCATCTTTAATTTATGTAAAATCATTAATGATCTCTATCTCTGAAACTGTTCAAATGCTCAATGTAAAATTTGATATACATTATCGATGCATCATCTCGGTTACTTCTACACGATGTGCCTAGGATACAGTACTATACTATACCCAATTTTTTGTAATTCAACATCGCAGAAAACCACCATCGATTGCGTTTTCAATGGTAAAAGGGTTAGGAAAGAACTAAAAATACACTTCAATGCAGAGTGATTTTGATTGACGCCAGAAATCGCTCAGAACGCTTCTTCGGCGATCTAGACCCCAGGAGCATCTGGGGCCTGGGCGGCCCCTGGATCCTCACCTAAAGTGCAATGATAGTGGCCGTACCACTTTGAATTTGCTTCCGACGCCCCTGTATTAACAGACAGTGTCAACGTACTGTTCCAGCTGTCTCCCGTTCAGTGATTGGTCATTCGACCCCGCCATTTTAAACTAATACGAGCATTTTCATTGGATCACTATTAGATAAGACCCACCCCAATCTTCATACACAACCACGTGACTGTCTCAGTTGACTGATGACATAGCGCGGCCTCGTTTTTGATTTCAAAATCTGCCGTCTAACTGGGAAAATGTTGTTGCTGCTGCATCAGCCGATCATTAGCCCGGCCCCTGTAGAGGATACTATAGGCTAATACATGTACATGTAGGCTACCATGCCATGAGATGATGCTTGGGATTGCATTTCGCTCACTTGCACCTACAGGTGGCGACAACTGGTGGCAATTTAAAATTTGGTTTCCGGGCAGTAGGTTGAGGATGCCTTCAGCTTCTCGTCAAATTTGGTTTGCAGATAATGCCTTGAGATGTCACTTGGGGATGCTTCTCGGTGCTTCACTGCATGGAAACTAGATCACAGAAGCAATCAACTTTCAGTCAATCGTTCTGAGTTGATCTTAAAACTTGGCAAGGCAGAAAGACCCTTCCACATCCATTGCCTATGAAGCAGCAGTTGCCTCCCTCATGTATATCCCCTAAGACCAACAATGCTAAAAAATATTGCTGCCATTTCGGCGGGGGACCTAGCATCCTCTGGCTGCTTGTTGAATTTGGTGCTAATACTGTTATATGGATATGGAATAGGTCTTTGGATTATGGACGCGGATATTCTTTAATGGACGACGGTTGAATTATGAATGACGGACTAGACGCTTGTATTATGTGTATTAGGCATTTCAATATGCTTCGACATCCAATTGAACTCTTGGTAGTTTCGTAATCTTCATATGATATCGGAATTTTTAGTCCCATTCGGAAGAATGTGAGCGGGACTAAAGTGTCCAAAAACTAATTACCTAATTTCGATAGGAACTGACCTGTTTTCCCCAAAAACAAAGTGTCATTATGTTCGCGGTGTTCAAAATCATCCATAAAAAAATCCCAGTTAGACAAATCTTTCTCAAACTAGAGTGCATCACTGTTCTCCTGAGATTCACTGTGTTACGCTCAGAGGGTTAAGAGAGTGTCTGATGATGCCACCGGTGATTGTTGGTCATAAGTTACTAAAGTTTGTTTCAAAAAGTCGGAGACAACCTTCTGTTTTTTTCCTGAATGTCCCGACGGTAGCTTTGTGGAACTGACTGTATGCTCAGCCAATTAAGAAGGGGTGAAACTTTTAAGTCCCGTCGGCAAACAGAGGGTCAAAAGTTAAAAGGAGCGAGTTACTGACAATAGTTGGGCTATTTCAGAATCGACTCTTAATTGTATTAATAAAATATTTATATCCGCAATCCAATGTATGGTCTGTATTAGTAATATGCTACTTTTACATGCCTATTAATAAAATGTCACATCGCCAATGCATTGTGTTCAGATCTTGTATGGTATCAATCGCAGCAACAAGCGCGACAGACCAACATATAACTATGTTGTATGTTGTATCTCGAGGGGTTTCTGTAATTCCCAAGAAACACCGACAGGATTTGATATTTAGATATGGGATGAAAAAATAAGTGGATCAAAAGCATTTCAGAAACGATTTCAAAACCGATCTATAAAATGGTGATGCAAAATGCTGGAACCTCGAGTGAGCTGATACCATATTTTCATATCAGTAATTCTCTACGGAACACCGGCAGAAATGTTTTCATTCCAGGAAAATGTCAAATGTATAATAACTTTTATTACAAATTATTGTGCTGACAGCTCTCCATCACTTAAGTCGTCTATGTAAGGTATCCCCATCCACTCCCCCGGGACAAAACCTTTAAAACAGTTCTTTTTAACGAGATTCCAGTCAATCTAAAAAATACAATGTCACTTTTCGTATATTTCAACAAGAGGTAGCGCAAACCATCAACATTCAAAATGAAGGATAAAATTCAGGGGTCACTAGGATTCTCTTTGCATAATCTAGGAATTTATATGATCTACTGTGATGGTTAACTTAGTCTACCACTCTTATATATGGGATTAGACAGGAATTGTATGAAAAATGTCTGTATTTTCATACAAAAAGCTTATAATTTCTAGGAAGTTAAAAATGTCATTTTCATCAAAATGCCTCCATGGATATCTGAAACAAAGCTGAACCGAAAAATCTAAAAAAATTGAGGGTCACCAGGCTTTTCTTCAATACAGTAGGATGCCAACATGGAAAACTATGATCATGAGGCCAAATTACCCTGATTTCGCTCAGTCAGTTTTTCAGCGTTGTTTTTATCCACAAACAGATCTATTTCTGATACTTCTATGTTCCACCTTCTAATATATAAGCTACAACCATACATGTATATCATTTTGGGATATAACAAGCCCCATCCCGCCACTTTCATATTTTGATATCTTATTCTCTGATGTAATAAAAAATGAAATCAAATCAAGAGCTTTGATCCCCTAGCATGTGAGCCCGGATTTTCCGGAAGCTTCCAGAGAGCTCAACAGAAATATCAGCTAATCGGAAGCTCATGCAGATTCACCGATGCAACTGAATACATATAGGCCTAGCCATTACCGCTGTCACAGGAAATATCGGTAACCCATTTCAGAAATTTAGTACTTGTGCGTTGGATAACTGATATAACTTATGAATGTGATGTAATCAAGAACTTTCAAACTATTATATTCAAGCCAAGTTATTAAATATACTAAATCGAATATATTCAAAGGATGTAATTTCAACTTGATTGAGCCACGTCACATAATCAACAGAATCCCACAAAGGGTGAAACTCATTGATGGCACAGAAATCAGCTGATTGAGATATGTGCTCTTCCTGTCATTAATGTGTATGCTCTACTACAAAAGGATTTAGCTAACCCACTATATATAATATTACTGACACAAATACGTATTGTTTCATATTAAGTTTTCACTGTAAGATTTCAAAGGCGACTGCCTCCATCGTCAGAAACTGTATGCATTTGTGTAATATTATTTATAGCGCGATGTTTACTGTTTGGAACGAGGTGTGTACTGTTGGAACACTGGAGACACTGATGAAATTACATTATTTCAGCTATCATTGAAACGATGTGAATAATCCAGATACCATTGAAATGATTAACACTTAATAGGGAACTAATGTGAACATGATGAATAATGTGAACATAATGAACATACGCAGCTCCCCCCAGACCGTGTTCCTCGCGAGCAGAAGTTTACACATTCTCATAGAATGTATAATATAGATTTATACTGAATGTCGATTACTATCAGAATCCGCCAAAACGTATCCTTTTGCATGTAAAGATTAAAAAATAGCGATATTCGACATGGTGAACTAAGTGTTGTGAACAAGGAAGTCTGCGTTATTCTGATAAGGTTCATAAATTCCAGTCAACAATGTACTTTGAGAACCAACAGTTTACATCAGGATTCAGAAAAATATCCTACCAAGGGCAGACCCAGTTTGCAGCCCAAACTCTTCAGGTCAAACTACATGTATCTAAATATAAGCACATCCCAGTAGGTACCCTATTAGCACGTAAGTATAGGAGTTTTATACCATTTCATGATGTAATGAGGCGCACAATGGTTGAGTGATACAAATTATCCGCTGAGTGCTGAATCTCAAAGAGAAGTATAGGGTATCACTTGAGTTAACAGTTTCTAACTTGCAGGTTTCATTGACATTACTCATAGTATGTGAGTACATTTCACTAGCTGCCTACAAAATTGCAATGCTGTCATATGGAATATGGGAAAGGCTTTTGGATTATGGACGCGGATATTCTTTAATGGACGACGGTTGAATTATGAATGACGGACCAGACGCTTGTTATTGTATC
This sequence comes from Hanleya hanleyi, assembly GCA_036873755.1. NCBI lineage: Eukaryota > Metazoa > Mollusca > Polyplacophora > Lepidopleurida > Hanleyidae > Hanleya > Hanleya hanleyi. The sequence continues at coordinate 11,928 of JAVTVY010023769.1, read as the reverse complement.
ATTGAGTAATTTTTGAATCAATTACAATTTCCAAAAGCAAACCATTTCCAGCTAGCTTCTGTGGATATTGCTGTTTATTCCATCCGCGGACATATTATAATTTCATAAGTGTAAAAAAACAGGACTTACTTAGTGGAATGTGGCCGTTTCTTGAGAGAATGAGATCAAATATATCACTTTTCCCGCCATTATGTTGATAAATCACATTATTGCATTCACGAAGAGGACTAAAGTTAATGTCAGTATTAAAGGTTTCTAGCGGAAAGCCCTGGCTTGAGAGAATGAGGAAAAAATTAAAACTTTTTCTCTTTTTTTCTGATATATGATAGTTTGAGTGAAAACAGGCTATATCAACGAACGCCTCGATTCCTCTCAAATTCTTGATAAATAATGATGGAAAAATACGATCGTAGCGTGCAAGCTCTCCGGGCGCTACGTTTCGTAAATTGTGTCTAATTCCCCTTAACCCAAAGCACAGGCCCGCAAACAAGAGATTGGGGGGGTATTAGGGTGAAGTGTCGAAATATGGGGTCTCTATATATAACCCCATGCTTTATATAAATAAACATAAAGGGGGGAGGGGGATTAGGGTAAAGTGTCGAATTATGAGGTCTCTATATATAACCCAATGCTTTATATAAATAAACATAAAGGTGTGAAACGGACTTTGGGTGAATCGAGAAATAAACGGTTTACCGCCAAGCAAAATACATCAGCATATTCTACAAGTATCACTTTATATACTCCCGTCGTCAAATTAGTAAATTTGTGCAATTTTTTACCTTTGCCGGGCGATTCAAAATCCAACGTAACTGTCCGTCCATCTAGGAACATTAGATTATGGCGGGCTTCGTTCTCAATTCTGATTGGTCAGTCGCGACAGCTGATCAGTGCGTGACCTCTCTTGCCGAGGGCGTGCCGCTACTGCCGAATCAGAATTGAGAACGAAGCCCGCCATAATCATTGTCATACGAAATATGTCCAATTACTGAGTTCATTCATGATGTCTACAACAAAAACGTGTCTGAGATACAAATGATTACAGGGATCATGTTTGGTTCTTATGATGTGTTTAGATATGCACCCAGAATATTGGACTGTTGTGTCATATGACTTCATGTCAGTATGCCGGCATCTTTTTTCATCACCTTTAAATGTTGCGTTTAACCAATTAGGATTTCACGTAAAAATATTAGCATGTCTTGCTGATATCATTGAAAACGGTTGATCGCTTTTCTCTTGTAGGAATCCACCTTGTGTTTTCATTATTTTTAAGCCTAGTCACGTTGGCATCAAAAGTAACACTGAGACTGATAAAATGGCTAAGGCAGCCCTAGATGATGAGGCTGATCCTGTGGGAATTCGATACAGTGATTTCAGACCCTCTATCTGTACTTATCATGATGTGAGACGGCTGTTTCAATCTTTATGGGATGCTGTGAATAACAACAAACTTCATGAGTTCAAAACAACTGCAGGCTATACTTATCTGAACAGCCAGAAACGTTTCGATCAAACCATGACCAGGCGATGTAGAATTGACCATACACGACTAACTCAAGAACATTTACTAAAAAAAGAGCCAGTCCCAAGGTGAATTCCATGCCACGAAGATCTCACAGTGAAACATATTCTTATCGGATGCATAGATTTTAAGATTGTAAGAGATTCCTTTTATCGAGCGACTACTTTGGAAGATCTCTTTAGTCGGGTGAGAGAGCACTGTGTCTTGGGTTATTTGAGAGAAATCGGTTTGTTGCATAAGTTTTAATGTGTGTATGTTTTAGTGCGTTGGATTACTAAGTTATTGGCTTGAGTACTCAGAATTTTGTTTGATCGTCGCTATATAGCTGAAATATTGATGAACGCGACGTTAAACCTTAATTCTCTCCTCTCATTATTTTAATTAATACACAACTAGAATTGGTGCTGTGATACGAAAACGGTCGGATTATTGAGGCGGATATTCTTTTATGGACGACGGCTGAATATTGAATGTCGGGTCGGACGCTTGCTATAATTAGTGCCCCCAACTTCCCGTGGTCTTTAAAAACATACGAAGGCAAACCTGCCGGTACACACCGAACAAGGCTTCGTCTAGAATAATCTTTCGAATTCAAGGCCTTATCGAGATGCCAGACAGACGCCGTGAAAATTCAGTTTCCAGCTAATGCCGGCCGAGCCAATGGACATAGTTACTCAAAAGACGACATCGCTTTATCCGCTGTAGTTTGTAGAACACAAACTGTTTAAACACGTTAGTCACGTACGCATACCGGTCCATGTTCTATCGGCTTTGGGATGGTAGCCTGATCAATCTCCCTGCTTCAGAATTTGATCATTAGATATCAGTCTGTGAGGACTAGTATGTAACATAGGCCCACTATGTAAAAAAAAAATTAGAATGTCATCGGTTTCATAACCACCGGTTTCGTAAATATACAGGCACTTCATCAATAGCCGGAAGACACTTTAACCCTACCAAACTTTCTGGCCTATCTCTGGAACGACAAAAAATTGAGAGCTGACACTCCGTGACTTTATAGTTTGTCATATTGGAGTCATTTTGAGGCTATTTGCATAACCCCCCGAGTAGAGGATCTTCGGTAAATTCAAGATGGCGCCCACGTGGGATACCAGAAAAGTGATGTTTTCGTCATTTTTCTTCAAAATTTCTGCTTTTCCGCCATGAAAAGTGGGCAAGAACTATTTTATTCCACATCATATTAATATTTACTATTTAACAAAATTGGATAAATGAAAAATTCGAAAAATCTGAGAAAACAATCGAACAAAAAATGACGTTTTTGAAATTGACGTCGCTGTGACGTCATCAAATCGGCCATCTTGTATTCTTTTTACATTTTCTAGTATAGTTTGACTCAAGGGTATAATGTGGTAAGTTTCAGACTACTAGATCAAGGGGGGAGAAAAATAATTAGGGGGGGGGGGCGAAATTGGCCCCTCCCCAGGCCTGGACAGCACTCAAAAAGCCCAGGCCAGACAGGGTTAAAATGAGCAATGGGTCAATTTCATATCTATAACCCGGGTGCTGATATAACAAGGTGCATGGCTGGTGGGTATAATTAAGATTCATTTAAGAGTGTCCCTTTTATTTCGCTGTTCTGATCTAGAAAAGGTATCGTGTGCAAAATGCAAGCGTCAGATTCGACATTTATAAGCCAGCCATCGAAAATTCTAATTTGTAAAACCATATTAGTAAAATGTATATAATCTGATAATATAGTGCTAACTCACTCAAGAGAATGAAATATAAGTTAACCGCCTTTAGTGTCCACAAATAGATACTGACGTGTATAATAGGTACCTTTTTTATTACAGAAACTTGTCAAAACAAGACTATACCCTCAAACGCCGCCATTATGATTTTCGCAAATTCTGTCTTAAATGTCGTACACTGACGGCAAAATACGACCGTAGCGTGAAATATATCTGGGGCTACGTTTCGTAACTGTTTCGGATTTTGCCTAAGCCGGAGATAGGGGTCGTTTGCACGGCATGTGTGCTATATCTCCTAGGTGTCTAACAGTCGCAATCAATATACGACTCAGTTTATGACTGAGATAAATTATACTCCAGATAACGAAATGGAAAACCATTTGGATAAAGATTACTGGTCCGCGATAAGGGCTATTACATCGTCGCTCTGAACTATTTATATCTAATACCGTTCAAGCCGGATCTAAGGTCAATGGGAGCATGCCATTCAAGACTTCCACATGAACATCTACAAACTCGTCACAGGGATCACTTTTGGTTATTGTGATGTTTTTAGAAATATACAGTCAGTATATTTGTCTTGGGGTCATACAGACCTTTTGGTCTTTGATATATGTTGGCATTGTGGCAAGTTGATGCTGGGTCGACATCGGGCCGTACAGACTAGTCTTTTGTGTTAAATGCCGTCATTTTCATCTGACGACGATACAGCTGCCCATTCCCCAGTGTACGAGTTGTCACGGCGACACAGCTCACTAGTTACCAATATACGAGTTGTCAGAGCATTTCCATCACAACTCTCTAGATTTGTATCTAATACCGCTTATGCCGGTGCTCGGGGCCGTGTGGTCATGTCATCCAAGTTGCCACATAAACAGGTACAATAAAAGCGTACCTGAGATACAACACATATCACGAATCGTTAGATTATTGGTATATACTTTAGAATAGGTTGACCAGAAGACTATTCTGTCAGTATGTCGGCACCTCTTCCCACTTCCCTTATATGCGTTGTAGTATGACTTTTTGTCGGCATCATTTTCCATCAGCCTTTTAATTATATATGAAAACATCTTGCTGACATCATTGCAAAGATCTTACGCGTACTATCATGTGTGTGATATTTATGTAGATTTGAATGCTGTGCTAACTGTCGTACTGAATTCTTCTTTCGATTATGGACGCTGAGATGTCGGACATGATGTCCAAACTCCAATAACCAGTGGATCGTACAGTGGGTTGATCCTGTTGGAATCCCATATAGCGATTTCAGACCCTCTATCTGTACTTATCTGAGACGGCTGTTTCAATCTTTATGGGATGCTGTGAATAATAACAAACTTAATGAGTTAAAAAAAACTGTAGGCTATACTCATGTGAACAGCCAGAAACGTTTCGATCAAACCATGATCAGGCGATGTAGAGTCGGCCATAAACGATTATCTCGCGAATATCTACCAAAAAAAAAGAGCCAGTCCCAAGGTGTAGTATTCCATGCCATGAAGATCTCACGGTGAAACATATTCTTATCGACTGCATAGATTTTAAGATTGCAAGAGATGCTTTTCATCGAGCAACTACTTTGGAAGATCTTTTCAGTCGGGTGAGGGAGGATTGCATCTTGGGTTATTTGAGAGAAATCGGTTTTGTTACATAAGTTTTAATGTGTGTATGTTTTAATGCGTGAGATTACTAAGTTATTGGCTTGAGTAATTAGATTTTTGTTTGATCGTCGCTATATGGCTGAAATATTGCTGAACGCGACATTAAACCTTAATTCTCTCTCTCTCTCTCGTACAATGTGGCTGATAGAAACCGATGACACAACGGTATTATATTTCCGGTTCTCCAATATGTGATTCTGGTTCTCCGTGTATATACGGAATCGTCCGTTGTCCAGAATCTATACACTGTATATGGCTCAATGCGACCGTGTTTGCCAAACAAAGCCAGGACCCATCCTCCGGGATTCCACGTATTGACCAGAGGATTATACGACCGTGATCATCCGGGAACAAGTCCTGTTATAATTAGTTACATACACCGATCGGATCGATCATTTCTACTGGGAGATGGAGAAAGAATAACAGAGAACGTCTGTAATTAAACAATTTGTTCCATTCCCGTTGCTGAGTTCTGGAATTATGATAGCCAATTTCCATTCGGATACCTTGATATAATCGGTGTGTGTTTTCTTCTGCATGGTTTATGAAAACATTTAATGTGCATGATTCAAGATTCCATAAGCACTCGGCCAAAACCTTGCAGCGAGGCACTGATGGTTTTACGAAATGTTTTGACAAACTTAGAAGGGGTACCTCATAGTACTGGCATCATGAAAAAGTGTTGATCTTTCCTCTATTGGAAAAAACACACACCAGGTATTGTGCATTCAGTTTTATTCTATATCTAATTGGATTTTCGTACTGACAGTGCCATGGACGGCGTGGCTGATTTTGTGTCAAAAACATCATCATGTCTTGCTTACAGGTTAGTTTTCCTGGGTATTCCAGCATTTACCAGTTTTACCCCATGTTGAGGCGTTTACTCCATCAGACGTCCACGATGCTCATCCATTATCAACAGATGAGCTGTTTGAGCTGATTTGTCACACAGTTCCCGAGCTACAGTATCTAATTCGGCTTAAGCCGGTGCTAGGGGCCGTGTGGATACTTCAGTGTCTCCATATGAAGAGCTGCAATAAAAACGCGGCTGAGATACTAAGGCTACAACCGAAAATCCACCGAATTCTGAAGACGAACCTTGTGATATTCGGTCGAGGAGAGTACGTGTAATGGCCCATGGGTAGGCGAAGATGATATTTCCTGTGAGAGTGCATCTGCCGTGCGAGTATATAGTAGATATTATGAAAATATTGACTTGTTTTGAGGGGAATATGCACAGCCAAGGGGCAACAAAACTGCATATTCCCCTCACAACAATGCAATAATTTAATTATTATATTTATCAAGTTAACTCTTGCTAATCTATTATATCTCGATAAAATAATGTTTTGTTTTTATTTTTGAAGAGCGCAATCCTTCTGAGTTGATTGTTTTCAGTGGACAATCGCCAGCAACATTATTTTTCATGCACGTGATTCCACTGATTCGGAGGTGCTTCAATGCCGTCGTGTAAATCTCGCAACGCATATATAGTTGTTCGATGACGCTTGGGTACGATTCTACTTACACTTAGATGGGGGTAGAGAATTTATTTCTGCTGTATTCTGCAGCTAGAATCAACTCGCGGAACTGCTCCGTGATCGGCTGCTTGCAGCGCGACCGAGAGAACGGGACGACCTCTGTTGTAATCATCTCCCTTTAGTGTATATTCCATGAAAGGAGGGGGGGGGGGGGTTGGAATATGCAGTTTCAGCGGGCAATATACACCCACGTGACCTGGGAATATGCAGTTTATCTCATTACAATTTATATAGGGAGAGACTCTAATAAATATAATAATACTAATTATTCAGGTTTTCTCTAGGATTATTTGGAAGTAGTGCCTAATCTTATACACACTGAGCTGCAGCTCACCAATCTCCAATGTACGAGTTGTCATAGCGAAACAGCTCACCAATTACCAGTATACGAGTTGTCAGAGCATTTCCATCATAGCTCTCTAGATTTGTATCTAATACCGCTTATGCCGGTGCTAGGGGCCGTGTGGTCATATCATCCAAGTTGCCACATGAACAGGTACAATAAAAGCGTACCTGAGATACAACACATATCACGAATCGTTAGATTCTTGGTACATGTATGTGCTTTAGAATAGGTTTACCAGAAGACTATTCTGTGAAGTCATGTGGCGCAGTCAGTATGTCGGCACCTCTTCCCACTTCCCTTATATGTGTTGTAATCTATCAACTGCAACCAACATGACTGACATCAACAAAATAAACATCGGTATATATAATGCCGGACTTGTGAGCTAATTTCTTTCAGACAAATATGTACGATTTAGCTGCAAAGAAGTCCAGGAACAAATTTTCCTGGTTATATATTGCAATCGCCATTAACCCATTCAGAGCACGTATAATTAGCGAAATCCCCCATCTATAAACGAAACGCCATGATTGCGATATACTTACACCGACTTCCATGACTGGTGTTTATGAGAAATAATATTCCAATGATCAGGTTAGTAGTTTAGTTGACATATCGGTGGTCTTTTGGTTGAACCACCAGGTTCAATTGTTTGACCATCCACAAAACAGGGTCGGCTAGATTGAGGAATAACCATCTGTGTGGCAGTGAAATTCTAGAATGTTTGGCAAGATTCTGCAGAAGGTGTATATCATATTTCCTTGCCTCCACATGCAGGACTAGATTTCAGTGTAAAATTGTCACCTGCTCACATTTGATATTGTCGTCTCATATTATCGCAGAGCTCTCCACCTGATGTCCAGTAGTGGCAAAAGCTCAACCGTCTGATACACTTAGCCTTATCGCAAGCCATTTTTCTTTTTATTCTGCATTTGTTGATATCGTTAAATATTTGTTGATATCTTCGGCAGATTAAATTATAAAATATAATCCCTATATATACTATATAATCCCTATATACATTACTATATAATCCCTATATTCTTTACTATATACTCCCTATATACATTACTATATACTCCCTATATACATTACTGTATAATCCCTATATATATTACTATATAATCCCCATATACATTACTATATAATCCCTATATACGTTACTATATAATCCCTATATACATTACTATATAATCCCTATATACATTACTATATAATCCCTATATACATTACTATATAATCACTATATACGTTACTATATAATCCCTATATACATTACTATATAATCCCTATATACATTACTATATAATCCCTATATACATTACTATATAATCACTATATACATTACTATATAATCCCTATATACATTACTATATAATCCCTATATACATTACTATGTAATCCCTATATAGGCATCAGATCCGACATTCACTCGTCGTTCAGACAAAGTGTAAAACAGTTTGTCGCAGTCTATGAGCAAACGAATGTTCAGGTCATTTGTGGAGAGGATAATCAGTCAATGGTTTTCGACGAAGAGAGGGATTCTTTTTATTTACGTACCACTTAACTTCACAGATAATATGGATTATCCACTCACTGAAGAACGCTTTAACTTAGGTCCAACATCGCGAATCCACGTAACTACCTGTATGGTGCAGCGATTTCCCAGACCAACTCTTCCTCTGTGTCATGGATATTCTTGCATTTATCAGGTTTACCCCATGTTGAGGAGTTTACCCCATCAGACGTCCACGATGCTCATCCATTAACATCAGATGAGATATTTGCACGAGCTGATCTGTCATCACAGCTCCCGAGCTAGCTTATCTAATACCGCTTAAGCCGGTGTTAGGGGCCATGTGATACTTCATAGTCTCCATATGAACCACTGCAATAAAAGCGCGGCTAAGATACTAAGGCTAGGTCCGAGAATCCACCGTATTCTCGGGTCTGAATGTGAATGTGGATGGAAGCTTTCCTGAAGAGTCATATGTTTGCTTTTTAGTCGCCAGACGTTTCCCCTATCTCTTGCATATCGCTCCAATGTGTCAGTTCACCTCTCAGTCAACCTTAACAGAAACACTACGACTGGTTGGATTTCCATCCAATTTTTTGTAAAAGCCAAATAAAAATCTGGATTTTTCTCTTTAATGTTTAATGACCAATCAAGCGTAAATTACACACAACGACATATGATTATCGGCGATAGGTGGCGCACCTATCGCTGGAGTCTTTCTTTCCCGAGCAGTGATTTAATTATTACCTAATCAATCAGCCTCAAAATCGATGGATTGTTTTTCAGCAGCGAAGTTTGCTAAGTCATCATAGGTATTATATTTGATGAAAGTGGGATTGCCATATACAACGAATGCAAGAATATCTTGTCAGAGAAACTTGAAACACTGCCCGCTTCGACGGGTTTTCCGTTTCTCCATTGAAAATGTGCTGTACGTGGAGAGGAAAATGACGTCATTGCGTGACGTGTGACTGACATAGCGACGCTCACGAATCTGAATGCTGAACAGCTGCAGCCATGGCATAACGTCATGGCTCGTGCCCCAGGTTCGGTGGTGTGGCAGAGCATACGTAGGCCGAATACACCACACGTGTAAACGCTTGTTGACACGACCGTCGAAAAGACAAATTCTTTCTATTTTCTCGTAAATGGTGGAAACAAGTATGTATGTAACCCGATGCACCAAATTAATGGCTTATATGACCGATTGCCAGACCAGAGAGCTCGTGTTTGTCATTAAATTGATGTCGTGTTACAAGAAGGAGATGACAGGGTAATTGTATTATGATCCCCAACTGCCATTGCTAAGGCCTGGTACATACGACCAAGTTTTCCTTGGCAAACGACTACATTTATGGCGGTCTGCAGTGGCCATTAGCTTGCTTACAATCTTGTATTATAGACGATGACTGTACCAGAGCAGGATATAGCGAATGGCTATAACAGTCTTCCACAAATTTGGGCTCACTCGTCAAGGAAAACTGAGCCGTGTGTACCAGGCCTGAATGTTGTGAACGCAATACATGTATTTCAATGACATGAAGGGCTAGAGCCTTGATATTTTTTCGATTACGCATGACTGATCATGGCGTATTTTCAAAGGTCACTGAGGTCAAATGTGAATGGCATTGCCAGCCCCTGGTGAACAATTTCTACAGATCAAATTGGCACACTGCTGGCTTATCTTGGCCTCAAGGTGACGTCCATTCGGGAATGACCTTGGGATGCAGTCCACAGTAGACCCCTCGTTGCTGGAAATAGACCCTCGGTATAGCCCTTCCGTCTTTCCGAGTTGCCAAACCATGCAGAAAACCCATATAAAAGTACATATTTTCTTCATGGGAATGCTCATACCATTAATTTAACATATAAGCCAGTTATGCGAATTTAACCCGAGATAAATTTTCTTCCCTCGGAACGTACTCCAAATTTTCTGGAAAATCTATTAAAATGACCCAAAATACGCCATATTTCGTTCACTTCCTGGAGAAATCTTGACAATCGATTGCCACAAGATTTCTCCTCAGTGTTCCCCTTCTGGAGGCAAGATAAAAAAGCTATTCAAAATATGGGGTCGACCACGCCGATTTTTGTCTCATACCCCATATGCAACATAACCCTATTTTTAAACACCTGAAAAACGTACGAAACTGAGGCTGACGAAGGTTGACTTCGCGACCCGATCTGCCATATAGCTCAATCGAGCCACCCCTTCGCATATGTCATTTTGAAGGAATGGTAGTACCTAGAAGCTTGGTACTATAAATACTGGTTATCAAAAAGAGAAGGATAATTATCATGTGGTCAGACCCGGGCGCTCTGATGTATAAATATTTTTGAGGGGGACCAATAATCCGAAACTATGGACTACTTCCTATATGGTTAAGGTGTATTTTATGGAAAAAGTGTTGCTGGCGCATAATAGTCTGTGAGAGTATACGAGTACACTAGTATATTACACTTGCCAGATAAGGGCCTTTTGGTTGGATATCCGATCCTTCCCTTTCCCCCTACCCCATCTTTGTTTTGGAGGGTTTTTCCATCTGAAATCGACATTTTGAGATAATACCTCAAATGTTATAGTAATAACCATGGCAATGGCTTCGCAGCAATTGTCTGAATTATAATCTCACTTTCTAGCTTCTAAACCACATCAGGTAGACAATGAATATGTAAAATTAACTGGAATTATGGTCAAACTGATGTTAAATTTTTACTTCCCTTCGTCTGGTAAATATCGAAAATTCTCTCAGAATCTTCAAAAATAATTGCTAAGATGCAAATAATTGTTACCTATTCACCATATTTAACATTGTCGACGAGTTTTACTTTGGGAAATATGCTGCTGAGTAATTAATTTGGTGTTATTGTCCAAGATAATGCATACTAGATGCCATAGTCGCCCTGTCCAAGGGGAGGTAAATCTACGTAGTCCTGCGGAGCAACATATTTTATCGGCGTAGTTGTTCTATGTTACACCTGAAAATTTCTAAATATTCTGTCCGAGATTCGAAAGATTTGAATGCGCACATTAAAATGGTATAAAAGTGAACAATTTGAGTCAAAAAGACGAGGCAAATGGCTGATTACAAGTCAGCAGAGCCTATCATACGTTATAGTATATATTTGCTGTATATAGGGTATTGCATATAGGGTGCAGTCCACAGTAGACCCCTCGTTGCTGGAAATAGACCCTCGGTATAGCCCTTCCGTCTTTCCGAGTTGCCAAACCATGCAGAAAACCCATATAAAAGTTCATATTTTCTTCATGGGAATGCTCATACCATTAATTTAACATATAAGCCAGTTATGCGAATTTAACCCGAGATAAATTTTCTTCCCTCGGAACGTACTCTAAATTTTCTGGAAAATCTATTAAAATGACCAAAAATACGCCATATTTCGTTCACTTCCTGGAGAAATCTTGACAATCCATTGCCACAAGATTTCTCCTCAGTGTTCCCCGTCTGGAGGCAAGATAAAAAAGCTATTCAAAATATGGGGTCGACCACGCCGATTTTTGTCACATACCCCATATGCAACATAACCCTATTTTTAAACACCTGAAAAACGTACGAAACTGAGGCTGACAAAGGTTGACTTCGCGACCCGATCCGCCAT